>OOFC01047356.1:37183-49035 GCA_900323345.1 Pseudochromis fuscus
CCTAAAGAGTGAGTGGGCCTAAGCCCTGGGGCAGAGACAAATCACCTGAGGCAGAGTACAATCCTACTTTGTACTTTAAGGCGTTTTTTCCCCTCCGATGTCTATTTTAGTCATGAATAGGTATGAGAGGAAAATGAGGTATTTCCTTTAATTAGAAACCCTAGGTACAAGAGAATGTGATCTTTTTGTTCTTTGCCTAATTAGGCTGCATGTATCTAGAAATATGCATTGTGTTCTTACCTGAGCACAAGTTTGGGCCACCCTTAAGGGGATGACCTACTAAAAGTTACAGGGATAGCGTGTGCACGATTGTGTGTGCGTGTGTGTGTGGGCGTGCGGATACAAATGTGCACAAGTGTGTGAAAACTTTACGCAACCATTCACAGTGAGAAGCGAGAGTGTGTTGTGACAAGAAAGTCACGGCTGTGGCTGGGAAATGGCAAGTAAAGGAAGAAAATGTCAATTCCCAATGTGGAATACCACGTAATGACTCTCTCGGAGAAAAAAGGGTAACACACACACACACACAGCTATGGGCATGGACACACACTTAGTTTTTTTCCCCCTTGCTATACTTTCATATGCCCCCCAACAGACAGCAGGTCTTTGGGGAGTCCTGACAAGTGCGTGCATGTGTGTGTGTGTGTGTGTGTGTGTGACAGTCAGTGTGTATTCATTTTATCCTTCGACTCACCTGTCAAACCAAAACCAGGCTGTTGTGTGAAGGTTAAGACAAGGAGATGTAGTTTCAGAGACAGACAGGAAAAAGGCAAAGAGTTCTGTCGGGGCTTTTTCTTGGTGTTTTGTTTGCGTTTAGATGAATGCTGCAGCTGACCACAGCTTCTGTCCTCTTCCCTCAAACTGCTGCCAATCCTGTCTGTCAGCACTGGGAGAGATCCCCATACAGGAAGTCCTCGGTGTATGAAGTCCTCGACATACGGTGTTTTGTGGTGACTTCGCCACCTCCCATAACTTTTTAAAGACAGTTGGCCGGCAATGGCACAGTTGTAGAGCGGTCCCAGTCGTTGTTGGTGTGTCCTTGAGCAAAACACTTTACCCCCCTTGCCCTGTAAGCTAGCTTATTTACACCGGTACCTACTCGCTTCACTTCGCCTCGGATCGCTCGGGATCGGCCCCCCTCGGTTGCATTTACATTGCCGGGGATAGTCCCTCCTACGTGTAGCTGGCCGTCATTCGTGAGGTCATCTTTTATGTGATTCTTTCGTTTCTGACCGCGCCATCCAGCTCCCGCTGAATTTTCTCATCAGCGTCTAATACACAAAGGTTTGCACCTCGTCCTGAGTCCATGGGGCAGGATTTCTAACAGATGCCATTCCTCTTCTTGTTGTCATTTCAAAGACGTCTGCACGGTTTGCCGAAGATTTAAAAATGCTTGCGTGTTTGCGGAGACAGATTACGTGCCGCCCAGTGATGACGCAACGACACAGTGACAATTCCACCAATAAGATTTTAGTACCTGCTCCGACCTGACCAGGTACTTTTTTTGGAACCGCAGGAGAGGAGGTACGAAAAGTTGCACCAAATGCGCCAAAACCGAAACAAAGCGAAGCAAGTAGGTACCAGTGTAAATGCGCCATTAGCTTACCGCCCCGGTATGACTGGGTGTGAATGAATAATGGTCTTTGTAAGTGCTTTGAGTCTGGACTTCCAGAAAAAAGTACTGTATAAAACCAAACCATTATTATTAGTCTTGTTCCATCATTCTGACGTACTACGTTTGCAACGTTAAAACAAATTTCACGCAGGAACTAGTAGGCGAGTGGAGCGAACAAATACGTCATCATGTGGCGTTATACGAGGAAGGCGGCTTGGTTTACATTCACCGCCACGCACGTCAAAAATCAACTTACCTTGCGCCGTAGGGACAGAAGTCAAGGACCTCCTGTACTTGTTGCTTGTCCCTTGCTTCATTCTCCATAGTTAAATGTGGTATAATATAAGGCAGTGCTTCATTACAAACGACTGCTGAAATCCAACCTCACAGTGACCAGGCAGCAGTGTGTGGGTAGACGTGGGGGATGCGGCCTTTTGCCCTGACCACCACCCTGTACAATGGACTCCTCCGTGCAGTCATTTATGGCTTTTCTCAATTCAGCTCGCATATGTATATGTACTAAATACCATGATTATAAGTGTCTTATTATACTCTTGTGCAAAATGGAAAGTAATTAAAAGTCTTGGCTCTTAGTGGTGAGGAGGTCAGAGGTGATGGACAGACGAAACAGAACGGACTTTATGTTTGATAATTACTTGACGATAGCTATCTAATTATAATATTCATCACATACAGTGTGTTATACAGTGTTTTTCTGGATGAGAAGCTGAACGTCAGCCCACATAAACAAACAAGATTGAATGTGACTTAGCGAACATTAGTGTTCATTTTGTATAACTTCAGTAATGTTATCTCTTTCCTGCTGTACAGTGAGGCTTATAATGGATGAGTGGATAACTGCAGTTGATAATGTAGTGCTGGATAATTAGTCTTCATGTCCCATGTTGTTTTAGCATGTCAATCCTGTTTACCATATTTTCCTGAATGGATGATATTTCCATGATGTTACCTTGAATGCCGCTGCATTTGTTTGTATTCAGACTGTTTTAATGTTTGGTAGCTGATTGCTTGATGGCTCTGGTGTGGACGCTTACACAGTCTGTCTGCATCAAGGTTAGAGCATCACCACAAATGTACTGTCATGTACACGTTAAATGAATATTCCTGTGCAGAGTGATCCTTCCTCCCCCTGCACCGAGACACCTTTATCCACCGCTGTTGGTCCCGCGCTAACAACACTGTAACATCAGTCACAAACACACACATCAGGTGAGGTGAGGAGGGGACTTCACTTAGTGAAAGATGCTTTATCAAAGCAGCGGTGCAGGCGTACATTGTAAATATTTCTGGTTTTTAGTCATTGTGCAGTAGTTTAGGTAAGTATTAATTATTTATATTGATAATCATCTTTTATGATACTATATTTATTATTTATCTGCAAATCAAAAAAAATATTTTTTTGCGTAGGGAGCAGGGAGGATGCTTGCCATGACTTGTGGCGCTGTGTCCTTGTAGCTCATAAAAAACAAAAACAATAAGTCTGAAAAAAGATTATTTCTAAAGCTACAGAGCAGACAACTCATTAAATGAAAAAGTATGAATCATAAAAAAACCTGTGGTCTTTCTGTGCCTTCTCGTCAGGTTACAGCGTTATATGTGGCTAATGGATTGCCCTCTGATTTAGAAATATAGGAACAAAGTGATTAGTAAAAAGCTTCACTTCATCAAGTTTTACATTTTCCGGTGTTTGTAAAGTTGCTGTCCAATTTCCTCTTCTAGTGAGACTAAATCCAATCATTTTCCTTTGTATGTTCATAAAAAAGACCAAAAATAAGTAGACAGTAAACCTAATTTGTCTTATCTGATCACCTTTAACACAACTTGCTCAAAAGCATGAATTTCACTTTCACACTTCACCATTCACTACCAAATACTGAATACATTATAATAAACAATATATGCAACTGTAGCTTTACCCATTGCATTATTTAGAGGGGGAATTAGTGCAGAGTACAGTCTATCTGCAGAGTGCTGCTGTGCTGTACTGCAGCACAGGGCAGTGGGAGAGAGAAGGGCAGGTTCTTTGAAGTGTGTCTGTAGTATGTCAAACTCATGTCTCCTGCAGTCAAAGCAAAGATGAAAGTTTCCCTTGATCTGTGACACAGAGAAAATCATTTCTAATATGACCAACTTACATATAAACCTGATATAACCCTGATATAATGTGTTATTTGCATGTCACCTTGATGTGCACAGTCATCCAGCCACATCACCTCTCCACCCTCTCCCTCTCCAGTATTTCTTTTTCCTCAATCATACATATTTCAAGGGCAGCTCTCCCTGCTGCCACTGAGCTGCAGACTGGAGGAGGGTCTGAGGGCAGTCAGGAAGCCATGGACTCTGTCAACAGGAGCCGTCCTTTCTCCTCCGGTGCAGAAAAAAAAAAGCTGTTGAATCCATCATTCCTGGCAAGTTTATCTACGTGTGGGCAGGTGACTGCACGAGGTTGCTTTTGTGTATTTTCTGTCTGCACACAGGGCTTTAGCAGTGTTTACACCTTGGTGTTGTAACTGTAACATTAGCTCATTTGGTTCACTGTCACAACACTCATCTTTTCTGATTCCAGCCTTTTTCTAGCAACAAATTAGCTGCGACTAGTCGTCCAAGTCACTCATCATCCAGAGACAAAGTTCCTGAGTAAATGATGAACATAGTGGAGAGTTCAAATTTTTCTGTGGAGTTGGTGGAAACCAAAGCAAAAGAAAATTTGGACAATCATACTGGATGTAAAAACAGGCAAACGCCTACTGACATCTTAGCCACGAGTTTCCTGGCAACCACCTTTTCTTTATTATCTCATAATGATGCAAACCTTTTTTGCACAGTACATCAGTTACAATAATTCTTGGTATTGTTATATTATAATAAGAGCAGGGTAATTGCAACACATATGCAAGAAATGAGGTGTGTTAAGTGGGCAGGTACACACTCTATAGGAAGTATAAACATCTGCTTTAGGTATATTTTTACATGTGTGGATTTTATGTGCGAAGCTCTAACTGTGGATTCTTATGTTCAGCCTGGTACATGCGAGTATAGATGCAAGGTATAAAGTATCATCCATCCATCCATCCATCCATTCATCCAAACAAGTGACTCAGAATCTTCATCATCACTTTCACACCATGAAAGTAACAAACACTCACATACACACACAAAAACCTTTACATTAATCCTGATAAATTGCCTTCTTCAGTACTAAAAAGTGATGATGTACTAGGTTGTTTTATTATGTTGCTGAAATGAATGATACCAAGCAACTAAACTAATCATATGTTTATTATTTTCTGATGTAGCATCTCCATAGACTGTATGTAGGAGATGGATATACGTCAAATATTGGTTTGTGGACTTGCATTTTAAAGCCAAGAGTTTGACATTTGATTGTTGTTGAAGTAGTGACCATATTTGGATTGAGGAGGCGGGTCTCTTGAACCTGTGCAATGTCTGTGGAACTGGAGTTTACTGGTGAATGAGCCTCAAAGCCACCTGTAAATCACTGGAAACCGGCCCTGTCAATCAAACCAACCATGCAACTAAATATTCCTCTTTTTTAAGCCTAATATCTGCTTGAATATACATGATTTTCAGATGGACCGCTTACTAACAAGAAGAGTTGACTCCTCTAATGACATCACCAGACTTTACCACGTGACTTGTGGAAAAGAATTATAATAGTTCATGATTGAAAATGGCGATTTTTGAATTGAAGTTGATTGGAGCGAGAGTTTTTTGGAGCCAGCATCTAGTGGCCGTCAGTGGTATTGCATTTTTCTTACACTTCTGCTTTAGCTTCACTGTTGAAACCTGGTGGCTACGTCCAACTTTCACATACAGTATATGAGCATCTCCTAGTGAAAGACAGTTTGAATTGGATTGTTATCTTATGAACATTTGACATATACTGCTACACATTGTAGCAGAAGTGTATCTATGTTTGTAATAATTTGATATTAAATCAAATATTTGACATTAAAAGTTGCATCTAAATCAGTAGTTGAAAGGCTTATTGTTTAAACCTCTCCTCCAAATATGCAAAGCAACAACAAACTGCTGGCTCTTTGAGATTGAGTCCAGCCAATTAATTTTGATGTTAGTTTCTAAATTCATACAGGTGCTGTGGTTTAAAAAAATAAAAAACAAGTGAATTCTTCAAACACAGGACAATGTATTAAAAAAAGGTTAATTCCTCTACTGAGGGCACCAGCTGTCAGACTTTGGCTTGATGAACGTTGGACAGCACTTGTGTCTCTGGTGTTTCTGAACCAGTGGGTGGTGTGCATTAATGTGTAACCCTGCCTGTGCGTGTGATTGTGTATGAGTGTGATGTGCGTATCAATGCACGGCTGATGGAACCCCCCAGAGTTTTAACACGTATAACTGTTGACCGTATCTGAGCTGTGTGATTCTGCTCATGTTAATTTAATGAGCGAATAGTGTGCACGCCAGGAGGCGGTCACAGTGGATTATAAAACCAAATGAGACTTTGTAATAGGCTGACTGAAACAAAAGACTTTATCAAAATCAATAAGCGCGGAAAGATCCAAACAGAGTCTGTTTGCTGGGTTAACAGAACGTGGTTACACAATCAATGATGTATGACTACATTTGATTTACAGCATCAACAAACACACACACACACATATCAGGCAGTATCTTAATAAGCTCATGCGTGCTGTTGGTGAGGAGCCATTAATGAGACCATTGACGTCCAGCATGGAGGCTTCATCCCACCATGTATCATGTTTTTTCTACACATACATCATCCACATGAATGTGGCATGAATACCATTAACATCACAGCTGAATGTGATTCCTCTGCCGCCACACTACTGTGAAAAACACTCAAGGTCAGACTCTTTGTTCCTTTCCAGGAGCGTGGAATTGTAGATTTACTCTGAATAACTAATGCAGCCCTCTATCCAACACATGGCCCTGCCCAGCGGTGGACTGGATGTACAGCTTCATCTCGGTTTGCCCCCACGTTGCCATTTCTGTTGGTGGTATGACTGCTTATCTTACACAGTTCACAAAGAGGTAGTATGTCAAATAAATAGATTTTATTTAACTGAAAGAGATACAAATTTACCTTTAGGTTTGGTGTCATTTCAAACAGCATATTCACTGCAACACATTCATGGTACATGGAAGAGTTTTCTCAGCTGTGTCACTTCTTGATTGCTTAGTTTTTCTTTCTAGCACCGCAAGACCTGAAACATCATTCCCTGCTTTTCTCCATCATATTTCTCTAGAGAGCAACCCTAACTTTTGCCTTTTGTTATATGCCACAGCATTGTTTCTGCCTTGCCGCTCCCTTGCTTGTGTTGTACGTTGACAATTCATGATTGGGTCCCTGAGGACGGGCACTTAGTGCCTCCGAGCAGGTAAACACTGAGAAAGTTGACTTTACAACGTGATAGCACCATGAAGACACAAAGACACTCATGCACAACATACATAACAAACATAATAAATTATATTAGACATCAACAGTAACTGGTGCAGGTAATGAAATTGCTGAATACGTAGGCCTTTTCTCTCACCACTGCTCGTGTCTCTCGCCGTTCGTCACGTCACCTGAATCACCAGGGGGCCTTTTCATCGACAGTCAAGAACATGAATGCCACAACGCGCTAAAGTCACTCATTTCTCTCCCAAGCTGTCACTTAGCACCTCCCAGAGCTCTGCCTTTGTGTCTACCTGTCGGTTTTGCTGTCTACTTGGATGTCTGTCCCTGTCAGAAGGTGTGTCGAAACTTTGTTTTTCCACCAGCCTTTATCTATTCCACACTGGGGCGTGCTAAAATGTATAGGTCTGAATAAGTGAGGCTTGCATTTACACACACTTACATCCGGGCGTGCTCTCTCAACCAAAACTGAATAGCGTCTCTTTATTGGAAAAATGTTGCCACCACTTCTGAAATGTTATACAATGAATAAGAAGAGCTTAGGTGTATTATATGATGAAGACAGCACACACCAATCAATACTTTCTGTCAATACTTCATTCATTATTGTAGTATCCACAGGTATCAGTGGCCCCGTCTTTATTCAAAAGCAGACACCACTGTGAAAGCAAAACACTTGAAGTGGAACTCTATTGATTTTACACATGAACATCAGTTTATTCATCAGGTGAAGTACTACTGAGCTTGTGAAAACTGATGATGATGTGCATGGTTCTAGAGGGAGGAACCCAAAAAATAATGTCGACATTTAGAAACTGCAAAGTAGTAAAAGAAAGACTTCATTTAAAACCTACATCAGGTCACTTCTGAGAGTTAACAAAAGACAGTGGAAATCTGGACCAATGCCGTTTCACCCGTACTTGAGACTAAAAGGACGTCCACATGGAGACACGTTTAGGAATATCCTCAAAAGGTTTTTTTTGTTATCATATGAGCATTTCATCCACATAGAACCGATGTTTTAAGAGCTTAAAAATTATAAAACATATGTTGAAGCCAACAATGTAATAACAGATGATAACGTAATCAATTTGCCCTTTTTGAAATGTAATAGGCCAATAACGTAATAACTGGCCAATGACGTAATAAAAGTCCTGAACTGATTCCGTAATAATTTTTGGCCAATAACGGAATAATTTATTACGTTATTGGCCTGGTAAAAGAAAAAAAACTTTGCAAATGTAATAAGTAAGCCAATAACGTAATAAATCATTACGTTATTGGCCAACAGTTATTATATTATCGATTCAGGACATTTATTACGTTATTGGCCAGTTATTACTTTATTAGCCTATTACATTTCAAAACAAGCAAATTCATTACGTTATCAGCTGTTATTACGTTATCGGCTTCAACACACATATCTTTTCTGAAACGATGACCCCATAGGCCGACCTCTCACTACACCTGCATGCACTACCCCGGCAACAGTGAGGTCACCTACATGTGATGTAGGTCCAATTGACCTCTGTTGTAGGAGGTACGCTCTGTTGCAAGTGTGTGTGAAGCAGCATTAACAGCATGTAGCTGCAGCCATTGGGGAGTGCGTGGAGAGCAAACTTTTTTTTTTCAAACATTTAATTGTCCTTACCAAACAATTTGCTGCTTTTAACCAACATTTTTTTGTTTGCCCAACATTTTGTTGTGTTTACCTAACACTTCATAGTTTTTATTCAACATTTTTCTGTTGTTGCTGCATTAAATTAACTCAACAGTAGTTAGTCCAATAGTTACCCAGTCCTGGGTTGAAATAAACAAACAACAAATGCAGTTTTTTAGCGTGTAGGATTTATAGTTCAGGGAAGGTTATTGGATAATTTTACAGTTTTTCTATACAACTGTGTACCATAAGGCACAGTATTTTTTGCTTTATATGACTCAAAGCCCTTATTCCTGTCTGGTCACATCACCACTCCACTCTCCCAAAACACACACTCAAAGTCATGCCAAGGGAGGCAGGACACCTTCCACCGTCCCTCCTCCTCTTCTCCTTCACCTCTGTATGAGCTACCACTTTCTCGCATGGTGTAATATATCAGTGTCTGACATGAGGTGTAACACCTCAGTTAATAGCTGCTGACTGCTCCTGTGAGCTATGCTTTGGGGGAAAGCAAAATTACAGGGTACTGAGACTGACAGCCGAGGCGCTGAAGATCTTCTGCCCCCCGAGCCCCTTTTTGGCAATGAAACCCTTCTCCCAGGCATATCAGCGCTAACGCCAAATGAGCAAAGTAAACACAGGTACACGTGTACTGTGTTTCACTTTCACTCGCTGCCGGTTTGCAATTATGAATTCTCATTCATGCATTAAAATGGTGCAAACCAGGCATACAGCAGTTTTCTTCGAGAAAACTGTGATACTTGGCCACAGTTTGCCAAGGGAAGCGGAGAGTTTAGGGAGTTTACTCTGAAAATAATAACACAAAAATCAGAAGAGGGGAGGCATCTCAGAAGGTCCATGTTACAGGAGGATAAGAAATTGAAGGATATTGCCTAAAACGAGGGAAGTCACCGTGTTTACTCACAGTTCTCGCACTCATCCTCAAACGAGAGAGAGAGAAAACATTTTGTTCATGGCAGGTTAGTTGCACTTAGCTATTTTTTCACTTGGATATCAAACAGCGAGAAGAGATTGAAGAGGCGTGAAGACATTTGTTATTGAACAGTATGAGAGGAGGAGAAAAAAAAAAACACAAAAGCAGAACACGGACTGAAAGCTGTGAGAAAGAAGGAGAGGGCATTATGTGGGTTGTTATGAACGCGAGGCATGCGGAGAGAAAGATGGGAGAAGAAGGAGGGGGAGAGCAACACCGAAAGACGGAGAGAAACATAAGAGGACGTCCGTCAAAGTGCTGTGTTTCTGCTGTGCACAGCAGCCTGACACACTGCAAGCAAAGGAGACTGAGTCAGGGAAGAGCAGGCGAGCCATTAAAAAGGGGAAGAGGAAGAAAGGGAGGGAGGGAGTGGGAAAAACCCACGCTGCCTCTCTCTCTAGGCCCGCCGAGAGGCAATGATCAGACTCTGAGTTTTACATCAGTGTTTGATGGGCATTGGGGTCCCTCAACCCTCATCTGCTGCAACACTCCTCATCTCTCTCCACCTGTCCTCTGTTCTCCCCCAACTCACCCCCCTGCAGGTTGCTCTTGTAATTGGCTGTCCTACAGTGCTGGCTCTTGTACTGTGTTAGTATGAGTGTATGTCTCCATGTTTTCCCCCAAAAAAATTTTTTGTGCAATTTGCTAACTCGTATAAATATAAAATTATGATGAGTTTTAGATGACGGCACTGAGAGGAGGGTCTCATAAGTAGATTCTGTCTCCTGTTCGGTCTTTCTCTCTCCAAGACGCAGCTGCCATGCTGTCCTTCGTCTTCACGAGGAAGACACAATCAAGAGCTAAAATCTCATTATGTCCTTTAATGGGCAATCAAAATGACAAGTGACACATGATATAAGCAAACAGGCCACAAATTAAACCACTGAATTTTTTGATTTTTTGATTAGAAATAGGATATGCCAATCATTATGGAAGATGATTTTGAAAACATTTGTGGTAAATACATAGCAGAAATATTTCAAGATTCATTATGGAAATGCACAATTAGTGCTCTGCTCAGTTTGGTTTTCATTAGGAAAAAGTACAAGGTACTTGTTACCATTTTTCTAGTACCTGCTCTCATGCAGTTCCAAAACAAAGGTCGTCCAGGTACTAGCAGGTACTACAACGTGATTGACCAGAATCGTCACCGCGCAGTATGCAAATATTTGTACCCACAAGCTGACATGGACTGCACAGTGATAGTTAGAATAACAAGTTTCTAAAATGTGGGGAAAAAAACACTAAAAAAGATCCAAAGTTCAATAAAAGTTATGAATTGTAACTTTACCAAACTGATTCACCTGTGAACAAACCAGATTGACACCCGCTGTCTGTCAGATAAACTCAAAACAGTTTAAATGTGTGGTTCACCACGACAGAGATGTCAGAGCCAGCGGCAAATTTTGAAACAAGCTGCTGAGATCAGGCAGCTGTCAGCGGGGATGCTGAGCTCTGACCACCTGGTCGGTGAAACAGCTGATGGAGGTTACAGCAGGACCTCACATCTCTGAAAATGTCGGAGCAAATTTTTAACCAGGCTCTAACTTGATGAAATAAAAACATATTTGAAGTTAAAACAACTAATTTCTCACCTGAAAAAAAATCTTCAAACTGCTTCCTGTGGCACCACAACAGTGATTACTAAGGCTGTGTCCGAATGTCCACACTATTCCCTATATAGAGCACGATATAGGGGGTTACGCCATTTCCAGTCGTGTCCGAATTGCTTTAGCTGAAAAAAGCAGTGCACTCAAATTTTCCCACAATGCATCTTGAAAAGTAGTGAGCACCGATGGTTACTAGACAAGATGGCGGACCGGGAACAGTGCGATGTGGGGTAGAGATTTTATTTTATTTTTTAATTATTGAATATAAAAACAACAAGGAAAGAATGAAATGCAATATCACTGAGCAAATTCACATAAATAATTGGGGTTTCTTTTGGGTTTATATTTTTCGTGAGCCGTAGTGGCCTGGTTACCATGGTGACCGCTGGTGGTCACATGATCCGACGCCAGGAGAAAGTAGGGGGCTTCGTGTCCGAATCACCAGTTGATTCAGAGCACTATATAGCTCACTATGTAGCTCGGCACTATATAGCAAACGAGGGGTTAGGGAATAGTGTGGACATTCAGACACAGCCACAGACTCC
>OOFC01047357.1:6295-23958 GCA_900323345.1 Pseudochromis fuscus
ACCGACAACTCCGTGATCTCTCCGGGGGAAATTTACCAGCTGTAAGTTTACTGGATGCTCACAGCATCGCAGGGTTTCTGTGAAATCAAATAAAATAATTTGAATAACTAACTAGCATAATGCACTTATTCTGTGTTGACATAGTTCATGTTCTCACGCGCACTTCAATGTATACTTCGAGTGGTCTGACTTGAGTCTTGTGCATGACTTCATGGGAAGGATATGAGAGCACAGGGTCTGCTGGAGGAGCTTTCCTTCCCTTTGCTTCATGAGAAATGTCTGCCAGATGCTTTACTTACCTGCACTCATGCACTCCTCTCCACCCACCACTGTTTTTCCTTTTTATTTCAGCTGTGCCTAAGCTGCATCTTGAGGTGGCTCAGGAGAGCAAGGCACACAATGTACCCTTAGGTTTGTTTCTTACAAATCAGAGGGTGTGATCAGTTTGTGGTTAGAAAAAAAATATTCAGGGAACGATGCTGGAATTTATCTGTAGTTTATGTATCAGTTACCCATTACTAGCAGACTTGGTTAAGGCGTCTGCATGGCGTTTGTGTGAGTCTGTCATCTCTCACAGGGAAAGGCCTGAAGATCTTCTGACCTGGTATACAACACATAAGAGAAATTCAAAAGTTTCAATATCCTTGGTATTTATTTTATTTTTGGTTTTTATTGTCATGGAGTGGTGTTGTCAATTTTCTCAGTTTCTGTCCAGTTTTGTTGTTTGTTTTGTGTTTTTACTTTGAAGTGAAGAGTTAAATTTGCACTTTAATTTGTGCAAGCAGAGACAATTTTTTTTTTGACATTTTCCAAATTTTAGAAACTTTTTAAAGGTTATTATGAAGGAGTGTGAGAAAGATGTGGGTTGAAAATTGCCTGTGTATATCACACATTTTTTTGGTATCTGTATTGTTTTTTTTAACATGGGAATGTAACAGGATATTTTACAGGACACTTGACTAAAGCCATAGGTTGCCTAATTGTCACTTATGTAATTCCTGCTGTCCACTCCAGTGTTCTCTCAGTTCCTCGTCTTGTTCATCCTCACAGCAGACAGTGATATAATGGGACTTCCTTGTCTCCGGTGGTCCTTCCGTGGCCTCAGTCTATATTTATCATCACTGCCTGCACGGAGTGACAAATATGAACAGTCACTGGTCTTAGCAGTGAATCTGCTTCCACTCGTTATTACAAAACACAATGAGAGTGTTTTTTTGTGATGTCTGCTTAATCCCGGGACTCCCAGGAACTCTTTGTTCAACACAGAGTGTGATCATTAATGTGCTCCATTTCAGCCGCAATTCAAAAAGCTTCAAACCGACGTCAAAATCAAGAGAATGAATTGAGCATCTTAAAGTCCGTTACATAACTCTGTTGTTCAGAGAGCTGTCGCGCCAAGCAGCTTAGCTGGAGCTGCCAGCTCCATGCTGGGTTGTTGTTCAGTCTCAGCCAAAGTTGCAATTGTCTTTTGTGCAAAGATAAAACTGCAGGTTGGGTCTGCTGGTTCGTGAAAATTCATATAAAGAAGAGAATTGTTTTGTTAAATGGGTGAATGCTGCAACTTGGTGTATCTTGCCTGATCATGTCATGAATGTGTCCAGTTCAGTCGACTTGTAATTGGAACCAGCTGGTTTTTGTCGCACACTGTACAGTCGAGTGTCTTGAGCTCATAATGACGCATAAATCTTTCTGTTATTGTTTCGCATGTAATGTTTGTTCAGGGGATCATGGGTATTTTCAAAGAAAACACATTCAACTTTCAGACTGAGAAGTCCATTATACTCAATATTCAGATGTTTTCATGCTGAAGGACAAAAGCTTCTGATTTATACACTGTGGGAATAAAAAGCCACAACAGCAGCACAGTGTTACATTTTCCAAGTCTCCACTGTAGCTGTTAGTGACAACAGATACAATACAATATTGTTTACATTTTCATAAAAGAATACAAAGAAAAGCTCATCACAACTTCTTTATGGTTAAGGTGGGATCTTGTGATTGTTCACTGTGACCAAGGGTTGACTTGCTGTTGCTCAACATCTGTAATTGACTAAATTGTACAATACACCTGCTTAAAAATGTGTTTTTAAAGTTATGCAGGGAGCTGGAGGCTTATTAAATGTGCCATTTTACCTCTTGATTGAATCAGTTTGTGTTTCAAGTGTACGTGTATGTGTTTGATAAAGCTTTTCAAAGATTATTTATGATGGATGTCTTATCTTATCGCTGTTTTTTTTTCTCTGTTTTCTCTCCATCTTGTGCAGCATCAGTGAAAGTTTCCTGACAGTTAAAGGAGCTGCTCTCTTCTTACCTCGAGGAAATGGCTCCTCCCCTTCGTCTGCCTCTCGCTTCTCACAGCTTCGCAGTAAACATGCAGGTGAGGCACAAGGTTGTCCTCAAAAAAACCTCCTCAAGTTTGACAATTGTACTTTTGCTAAATGAAATGCCAAATTATCTATAGCTGCAGTTGTTCACACTGATGATTGTTAACACTCTCATCCCACCAGGAGACATCCAGCAGCATCTGCAAACCATGTTCACGCTCCTCAGACCAGAGGACAACATCAAACTGGTGGGTACACAGTGTAACAAAAACACAGACTGTGCATAGAATGGACAAAGCTACTGTCAAATCACCCATTGACTTGAAGAATCAACTTCAGGGCTGGTCTCACAGGAGATAGAAGATGAATGAATGGTTCAAAAAGACTATTTTTTAGTTATTGAAGTCAGTTGGAGCCAGAGTATTTTTTGGCGCCAGCATCTAGTGGCCATTAGTAGTATTGACCTTTTTTTCACTTGCGCTTTGGCCTAATTTTTAAGACCCAAGTTGTCCATTTCTATGTACAGTTTATGCAAAAACATGAACAGAATTCAGTTTGGAGCGTGTCAGTCAGCTGACGGCTGTGTTTTTCCTGCTCCAGGCGGTCCGTCTGGAGAGCGCTCATGCTCAGATCATCCGCTACATGGTGGTGGTCTCAACCAACGGCCGTCAGGACACAGAGGAGAGCGTGGTGCTGGGAATGGATTTCAGTCCTGTAGACAGGTGAGACAGTGACACACACAAACTTATATCTACCTTCCAGCTGTGACAGTGTGCATGAAGTGGAAACACTGATTTTTTTGTTTCCTCCTCCAGCTCATGTTCTGTTGGGTTGGTTTTACCGTTATGGAGTGACACCTTAATACATCTGGATGGAGATGGGTAAGAATGTTTCCAAAGTGCTGTAACTAACACTCTAAATACCAGTTTGCTAAGATGGCTGACAGCTTCCTTTTTCATTGCTATTGTATCTCTTTGCCTCCTTTTCTTCTTTCTTCTTGCTCTCAGGGGATTCAGTGTGTCGACTGATAACAGAATACATGTTTTCAAGCCCGTTTCTGTTCAAGCCATGTGGTGAGTCACACTGCATTAATCACACAACTTGAATCAAGCGCATATCTGTGCATTTGTCTTTATTGTTCTTTTTTTTTATCCAAACAGTTCAATGTATTTAAGTCTATTTCTGTCCTCATTTCTTTTTTTACTCACAGGTCGGCCCTCCAGTCACTCCATAAAGCATGCGAGGTGGCTCGTTGTCACAACTACTTCCCGGGCAGCTTGTTCCTCACCTGGGTCAGCTACTATCAAAGCAGGGTCTCCTCGGACCAGGCCCGCATCAACGAGTGGAACGCCATGCAGGATGTGCAGTCACACCGTGCCGATTCGCCTGTGCTCTTTTCTGATGCGTAAGGATCGAGATCACACAGACTGTGCTGCTCACCATGATATTTTTTTGAATGGCTGAAAGATGAACTGTAGAAAAATCCCAACTTTTCCACATGTGAATGAAATGATTGTAATCTTGTGTTTTATTGTTGTGATGTTTCTGCAGACCTACAGAAAGAGAGCTGACAGAGCGTCAGATCAAAACCAGTTTGAGGGAAATCATGATGCAGAAAGATCTTGAGAATGTAACCTGCAAGGAGGTGAGTCAGTGCTTCAGATGCTGTTTTTGAAGATACTACAACCACATGCAATCTTCATGAAAATTCAAGAAATGTTTGAACATCCTTTGTAGTCATCAATGTTGGACTTGAAAGAAAATGTAATGCCTGTGTTTCAGGTTTAAATTTCAACTGAGTGTGTGCTTGTCTCTAGATCCGAACAGAGCTGGAAATGCACATGACGTGTAACCTGCGAGAGTTCAAGGAGTTCATTGACAATGAGATGATTCTCATCCTGGGCCAGATGGACAGTCCTACGGAGATCTTTGATCACGTCTTCTTGGTGGGTCGACTGTGGACGCCTCAGCTTCAGAGGGTCTCAGTTCTTAAACATAAATGTTTCATCACCACTTTTGTACATCTGCCTGACGTGACTGCTTAACCTGACAAAATATGAGATAGTCTTATGTAATTCCTCCCAATTTTAAGGTACTTTGTTCTTGTTTGGTTTGGAGTGCACATTGGATGTCAGGCATGTCTTACCACAGGATTTAAGCATTATGAAACTCTCAGTAAACGGCTCTGAACAAGTCTGAGGATTGCTTTTGTTTCCTACAGGGATCTGAGTGGAATGCATCCAATTTGGAGGAGTTGCAGAAGAGCGGGTGAGGAAGGACAAAAACAACAAAACCCTAAAAACACTTCAAACTGTACAGAGCACTGTACAGTATTCATATGAGAGGAGCATGAAAGCGTATTTGTATTAGAATAAAATTAAATGTCATATTTTAGAACATGTGACTCAACAAGTTCAGTGTAACAACCGCACATCCACTCTCTCTTCTAATCTTCTCTCTCATTTATGTCGTGTCACTCAGAGTTCAGTACATCCTGAATGTAACGAGGGAGATTGATAACTTCTTTCCTGGTGTGTTTGAGTACCACAACATCCGTGTTTACGATGAGGAGGCCACAGACCTGCTTGCCTATTGGAATGAAACCTACAAATTTATATCTAGAGCGAAGTGAGTATCAGAGGACTGCATCTTCCTCCTCCTCTTCTTCTCCAGCTTCACACTCGATCTGATAATCTGCGTCACTGTTGACAGTCACAGACTAATACACATTCTTCATTCTTTATACCTGCTTCAGGAAAGCTGGGTCCAAGTGCCTGGTGCACTGTAAAATGGGTATAAGTCGCTCTGCAGCCACAGTGATTGCGTATGCCATGAAAGAATATGGCTGGGATCTGATGAAAGCCTTTGATTATGTCAAAGAGCGTCGAGCTGTGACCAAACCCAACCCTTCTTTTATGAGACAGCTGGAGGAGTATCAGGGCATTCTGCTGGCCAGGTATCCACATACACACAGATACAGAGATTTCATGTGACTATTTTCATTATTATTTTTAGTAAAGTATGATGCTAACACTGTATGAACAGTATAATGAAAAAAATGCTTTATGATGAAAGAAACAGACACACACAGCTGCTAAACTACTGCTAATGAATGTGCTTTTAATTTTGCCAAGTCCAGTAGAGTTTTTATTCACAAATTGTGTCCATACATCAAACTGATTTTGTCTATAATTCAATAGTTTGTGCCAATGAGATTGTAATTTTAGCTTTTCAAAAAAATTGCAACATTCTTCATTTGTTGAATGGTAAATCATTGCTTCATTGACAACAAGAACAGTGAGTGCAGTAAAATGTATTTTTATATCAGCATTATAGATAAACAGCCTTTTAAGAAGATGTTTGTATGAAGGTGATTGGACTTGATAATTCTTCTACAACTTTTCTTTTTTCATTGTTATTCCCTTTGTCACTTTCTCCTACAGCAAGCAGAGGCACAACAAACTGTGGCGTTCTCACTCTGATAGCGATCTGTCTGAGCACCATGAGCCGCTATCGAAATCCTACGCCCAGCCGCACAGCCTGGGTCGCTCAGACCCCCACAACCAGGCCGGCAGCCTGCCTGGTCCCTCAGTGAAAGAACTGCTGGAATCATTGGGAACTTCGGCCAGCACCGGCAGAGCATCACACTCCACTAGCCAGCCTGACACTGGCATCCAGTCCAGTCAGCTCATCTCTTCCTCCTTGGAGCGGGTGGCAGCTCTATCAGGTGATGCTGAAGCTCGAAGGCTCGAGGCTCCCCCTCACTCTGCTGTAACTCCAAGCAGCCAGCTGGACCCTCCTTGTTCTAAATCCACAGCTGGTTCTGTGCCTCCATCTCCCCCTCTCTCAAACGGCTTATGTGACTCTGAGGAGCACCTCTCTCAGCCGCGGGCCGCCACTGTGGTGCCTGAGCCTCAAAAGACAGATACAGTGACTGTTGCACAAAGTGTTTTGGTGGGCCAGCCTCACCCGCCTCCATCCCTTCACCACCTCCCCCCATCTCCTGCTCCGTCCCCGACTCCAGCCTGTGTGGATGGGGTTATTAAACCACAGGCGTTGTCCTGCTCTCTGCCTGTGATAAAACCATTGCAAGTTTCAGTGCCTGAGCCCACAACCACACAAACACCAAGCACACAACAGGCTGGTCCTCACTGTCTGTCTGCACCAGTCCCCAGCAAAAAACCAGACAGTGACCAACAGGTTTGTGGCTCGTCTTTAGATGGTTTAGCGGCCCATCCTCCCTCCAGCGATGACTTCAGTTGTCCCAGTGCCATTCCACATGACAATGTGGTGTTGTTCGGCCACAGTGCAGATCACATTAACTTTTTCAGTGCCAGGGAAAAGTTCAAGGGAATGAGTCAAGATGGTAAAACTAACTGTGCTGCAGTACAGCAGTCACCCCTGCTGAAGAGGTGCAGCAAAGAGCAACCACTGCTTCAGGAGGTTTCCACCAATGAGGGAAAGGAGGAGGAGAAAAGAAAGGTAACCACTGTTTCTTGACTGTGACTTTCCAGGCTACTGCAAATGTATTTCCCTCGCAAACACCTAAATATTGTCTAAGTTTTGGTTTACAAAAAAGTTATTCTTGGGCTTTGTAAAAAGTCTCATTTAGGGTGTTTGTAATGAAGATATGTGCATGGATGTTATGGTCTTTTTCAAGGTTACAATAGATTGACAGAATAGTTTCTTTGGGGTATTTGAAAGTGTATTGAACCCACACTAGTTGCATTTTCTCTTAGATTATTATTTGATTCAATAGGAGGTTTTTTTTGTATTGTAGAGAGCCACCTGGTGGCTTGTAGGTAGAATGCATACAAAATACCTGTAATTTCTGAATCAGTTTTACCTGAATGTGTTCTGAATAACTTTGTCTATACATTAACTGTTGCTCTTTTCTTTGTAGGAAATGCATGCTCCTGTGCAGGTCACAGAACTGAAGCCGACAGAGCCTCTTGGTCCTAGCCAATCAGAGCATCAAGGTTCCCAGGACCAGGAAGTGAGGAAGCTGAAGCAGGAAACAGAGGATAGAGATGGGTTATCACAGAAGGAACCTGAGAATGTAAAAGAGGAAGTGAAACACAAAGAGGAGGATGAGGCGGCTCCTGCTCGTCTTTACAGCGACTGGACACGGGGGTCTGTGCGACGAGCCACACAACAGTTGGAGCAAAGAATGAAACAGGAGCATGAAACTCCTTCACCCTCCTCTTCACCACCGTCTCTCTCTGGCAGTAGCTCCTTCTTTCAGCGGCGTCCGCACAGCATCCATTCTACGACAATGTGTAACCCCCAGGATGCACTGGTGTCGATGGTCAGCTCTGTGCAGGAGGAGCAGGAGGAGGACGGCGGGAAGTTCAGACCAATTAAAAGGGAGAGTGCTCATGTAGTTGAGATGAGGGCCCCGGGGACTAACGACAAAAGCACAAAAGGACAGAAACTCCAGCCTGCTGATACTAAATTGCTCTCTACCTCTTCTGCTTTCCACCACTCTGCACAGTCTCCCTTTGCCTCTGTGAACTTCCTGTGTTTAGAGGGCGTGACGGAGTTCGAGTCGGGCACAGACTGGGACTGCTTCACAGAGGGACCCCACAGTGACATAATCATGAAGGAGACTTGGGAGACTTTGTGTGAGCTGGGTGCCTTCCTGCAGCAGGTGAGCATGGGTGGATCCTGCAAGGCCTTGGGAACCACTCAGAAGCGAGGCAGCAGCGTCCAGAAGAGGGTCAGAGAGGTGGAGGCCAGGATTCGCCAGGCAGGGCTGACCCCTCCCTCCCTGATGAAGCGCTCAGCCTCTCTGGCCAAACTGGGCTGCTTGGAGCTCCTCGCCAATGACCTTAGCGAGTGGGAGCTCAGCCGCTCAACTGTAGCTCCACCCTCAGCACAATCGCCAGTCCACACAGTTAGTGATGAATCCAAGAAGCAGCGGGTCCACAACTCCTCTTCCTCAGCTGACGAGCAGCCAGACATCCTCGAGATACGTGCAGAGAGGCTTTGTAAAGCTGGAGAGTCCTCCCCGGGAGTCTCTCTACCTTCAAATCAGAGTTCACAGAGAGGAGCACTCCCAAACTCTGGCCAAGATTTTCTACATTCACCCGGGCCGACACTTATGACAACAAGGCAGCAATATGGACGGACTCACCCCCTGAGGCGGCTGAAGAAACGAACTGTTAATACCCTTTACCACACCATGTAACCCTCACCATGTGTGTCTGTGTGTGTGTGTGTGTGTGTGTGAGAGAGAGAGAGAGAGAGAGAGAGAAGAGAGGGATGATGCACCTGTTAGAAATGAGAATTAAGTGCATATGTTGGATTTATTCAGCAAGACAAAACCAATGCCTCTTGCCTTAAAGGATATGTTTAGTAGTTTCTGTGCATTTATTTCCCTACAGATCCACCGAGAGCCTCTGTGAAATATGTGATACCGGCCTCAGTGCAACAATAGTGACAAGGCTATGACGGTTCCAGTTAGTTGAAATGAAAAATTGGAAGAAACACATTCAGAGGAAGTCATTTACAAAGCAGAAAAAACAATCATTCAGATGGGTTACCTGTTTCGAAGGTTGATATACCCGAGCCTGCCCGCACTCACTCGCTACATCATTGCTGGTTTCACTGTTATCAACTTGATATTTACTTGATCGCTGTTGCTTGATTGAATAGTCCGACCCGATGTTAGGTGGAATGTAGCCTCTGTTTTCCTCCTCGCTAGCTTTTATGTCTCCACCTCAATATTTCTGAGTTACGCTGGAGAGAAAAGGATGCAGCTGTTCCTCTGGCACAATCTGACAGGTTAAAAAAAACACATCACATTAACACACACTTGAGAAACAGGCACATTTGGTTCAAAATCACACTTCATTTGACAGACATACCAAAAAAAATTCCTACTAATCAAAGTTGATTCTAAAAACACGATCTCAGGTTGAACCACAGACGACATAGATTAGTGATTTCCCCTAATGAAAGGTGTATTCAGAGCTGGTGACAAGAGATGATGCGAAGAGAAGAGGCATGCTGATTTTTTTTTTGTTGTTGTTTTTTTTTTACTACACAATACCTCAGTAAGTCAACCAAATCTGACCTGCACATACGCCGTCAGGCTCTGGATTCCTGGAATGTCCGTCAATCAGAAACAATTTTCACTTGATAAACTGAAGTAAACTCGTCTCTCTCGTGTCCTCTCGCAGTTCTGATGCCACTCACACTAGATTTTCTTTTATATATGTAATACTGTGTTGGAGAAAATGTAGGTTTAGGGGGATTGGGAGTTAAAGGCAGAGTGTATATTTGTGAGTTTTCTGCTATGTTCTCTTGGGGATGTAAAGGTCTATATTGTGAGTGTTGACATTTTAGAAACTGTACATGTTTTTTTATATATATATCTGGTTTGTGTGACTGTGTAGCACAACTTTATCATGTGGGTGTGTACTTTTTTTTTTAATGGATTATCTCTTTTGTACACTTTTTAGGAGTGTGCCTGTGACTGGCAAGTGAAGCGTCTCTGCAGTCTATCAGAAATGTCTGTACAGGGAGGTCTGTCATACATGCACTTTACTCCCTTTTTTAATTTTAAATTTTAAATGTGGCTTTTTTTATGTGTGTTTGCTACTTTTGGGGAGCATGCTTAGGCAGTAGCAGCTGTTGGGGATGTGTGTGTGTGTGTGTGTGTGTATTGTCAAAACTTTGTTTTCTTTTACTTTAAACTATCTGTGTAAATATTCTTTTATATCATGTGCTTCAACTGTGACCATTAAACAATGGAAATTATTAAGAGTCGCGTTTACTGTCAGTCTTTGTTCAGTAATGTAAGATCATGGTCATATCTTTAAACAGAAGATGATGAAGGTAAGTTTTACCAATGTTTTTGATGTAATTTAGCAAATAGAGCTTACTTTGTTGACCAAATAACAAACAGTGAAAAATGTTGGTTTTCCACACCTGAGGCTTACATTTTCTTATTGCTTGTTTTGTTGGACGAGCTCTTCAAAACTCCAAGATATTGTAAGATGTAAAAAAAAAAAAAAAAAAAAGTAAGAGCATAAGTTTCTAACTTTTTTTCCCTATTTACTGATTATTCTACTTTAGTTACAGTAATAATTCTGCTGTATTCTGAGAACCTGTAGTAGTGTCAGGGGAGCTCATTCACAGTGAATGTGTTAACACTTGCATTTTTTCTCCTTTAGTTAATTTGTTTTAAATTCCATTAGTTATTGCAGCATATAGGGGAGACTGGGGCTAGTTGTCACACTTTTTACACTCTGATAGATTTCTTGGAATCAATACATCATATAAAAAAATAAATGTGTACCAGGTGAAAGACCAAAGTCTCAGGTATTTTGTATTCATGTAATTTTCCTATCTTGTATCAGTACAGAGTTATAGGCAATCAAAGAGTATGAACATGTGACAAGTTGCCACACAGTGGGGCAAGTTGTCTCATTTATATATACAGGGTTCTTATTAATGAAACATGTTAGCTTCCTAAAAAGTTACTCCCCAGCTCCACAGTAAAACTGATGAGTCACCAGCAGCAGTTCAAGTCATTAATATCTTCAGCTCAACGCGTCAGATACTGAGCAGAAACATCCTGTGGTATAAAACCTTCAGCAAATATGCTGTAAAGTCCATCCTCTGATTTTCTCTTTTCTTAATGACAGTCACAACACCAGCATCCTGAAGATCTCTGATAAATCTAATTAAAGCTCTTCAACATGTACCTGAGGTATTAGGTATGTTCAGTGTGTAATACCTTACGTCCATTAAAACCAGAAGAGTTTTGTAATGTTCCCTCTATTTGTCCTTGGGCCACTAATTAGCACAGACTATATGATTAACACATTACAGCTATAGCTTGTTCTCTCCAGCTGGTTCGAGCTGGCGTTTCTAAAAGGTCAAAGTTCATGTTCATGTGTGCTGAGTACCAGAGGAGGCAAAACAAAGTGACCCTCACTGACAGGTGATGGCTGGTAACCAGTCAGTGAAGGAAACACACAGTCACAATACAAAGTTGTGAAGGATTTTAGATTGTGTATTTGAGTAGTGGGAAGTAATCATTTGTTTTGTTTTAGTGGGTGTACTCTCTGAATGTCTGCATCAGTCTCAAGTCTTGCAGTACAAAACTTTTTTTTGCTTTTGAAGTGTGGATTGAATGGTGAAAATGTAATTCTGAGTAGGTTCATACATGTCTAAACAGTTGGTAAGAAATGTTTTTAGCTAAAAAGTGTAGAGTTTGGGATCTATCTTCTATCTTCATATTTAACCACTGTGTCCATGTTGCTTTCTGCAAATCATCTCAATCCCTTCACCAAGAAACAGTTTGATCACCTCACCTGAGTCCTGCGTTTTTAGCCTCATGTCGTCTGCCAGAAGCCACCAATAGTGACAGTGACCCCCGGGGACGCGCTGCCCCCTGTCAGAAGCGCGCGTCACGTTTCCCTGTACTGACAGTCTGGTCCAAAATAGACGGCACCCACCCTGCACCCACCCACCCACACCCTCCTCTCTGCTGCTCTGCCCCGGTACTCTCCCGTCTCTCTTTCCCTGCCGAGGAGCGTCACGCAGTTTTCTAGTGCGTCCCCTCAGTGAATCCGCACCGAGTCCCGGACACCGGATCGCAGGGAATATAAATCAAAGGAATAAGAGCGAGAAAGAAGGAGGAGGAGGCCGCTCAACAGAGACCGTGAGAGTTGTCCAGGGAAAAGGGGTCTCCCCAAAACCTGAGGTGAGCACTGTCTTTCCTAATATGTGTGTCAGTGTCTGTGCTGCAGTGGGGTGAGAGGAGAGGTGCGTCAGCCTATTTACTGCACTGCTGGAGAGGACCGAGGAGCGCGTCCCCAACGTTTTGGAAACCCCCAAATAAAGACAGAGCTGGTACATTGAGAGTGTGCACTTCACCCTCTGTGAACGGAGCAGACCTCAAGTCATGTATAGCAGCTGTGGACTACTTTAAGGAGCACGCTGTACATAACCCCCCTCCCTCACACTCCCTCCCTCCCTCCTCCTGACAGCCTATGTCCCAGTGTTTGTGTGTTTCTACAAGCTGTGCGCAATGGCCGTTTAGATTTACGATCAGTTTATTAACGATAAAGCGCCCCGGGGCGCGCTGCCTTCATTCTGGGACTATTTGGGATCAGGGAGGCACAGTGGGAGGAGCGGGCTGGCCCGGGTGGGACAGTGCAGTCTGTCATGTCTATATTAGGAAAGTGGCAGTGTCATTCTTTCACTCTGTCTCGACTCTCCAGAGCCGCGAGGAGCGCTATCTCATTAACCTGAGGCAGAATCACAGGAGCTTTAAACTTCTTTACATGTTTATGCCACAAAGTTTCCACATTGTTCAGTAAGACCTGCTCTCATGGGATCCTGTTGAATTTACGCCACCTGCTGCTTCAAATCACATGGCACGTCATGTAAACAGCAAGAAATAATCTTTTTTTTTAATGTCAAATTTATATATGTGTATCAAAAAATAAGATAATGAACATGGAGCTGACTTAATTCATGATGTGGAGATCATAACAGCTACTTCTTTTTATCTGTACTCTATATCAACAGCCAGGTGTAAAATCACAATATTAAAATACTTTCGTTACCATCAACAAGTTTCTGACACAATAAAAATATATGCAATAGGTATGCAGGTTATGGCGTTGGCCCTGAAGCGCCCCACAGTGAAGTGATCACTGGAATGTAAATCTCCTGATAATGGAGAGCTTCCAGGAAAGCAGCGAGAGCTTCTGTCCTCTCATCTCTCTGGTTTAGTTGTGTCTCTCGTGGTTTTAGATCCACTTTGGTGCTAAATGTAAAATACTGTGAATATCTGGCATCCTCACTACAGCAGAGCAGATACACCCCTCAGTTTGTGAGCTTTAATTGTTTTATTTCAGTTGTGAAAAGTCCAACACTTTAGGATCACTCTGCTTCAATCAGACGTCTGCAGGGACTGATGCAGGCCTACTTTTAGATTTTTAGTTTTGGCCTTTATGTAAGCCGCTGCAGACAGGGAATATATGTTAGATAAGATTTAATCTACATACTCTCATAGGGATTGTATCACATGGGTGTGACTGAGCTGTGGGCTGGGTTTGTTTCACGTTGGCATTGTATCTGTCGAGTTCTCCTCCCACCTTTTTATGTGTGTCTTAGAGTTGCTCTTTGATGTTTGGCTCTCACATAGTGTTTAGAGGGACAATCAACTATTAATATCTGCACTGATGGCAGGCACTGTTATAGAATATCCCCCATGTTTTTTGGAGGATTACTGTCCGACTGGCCTCCTGCCTGGGACAGCAAGTTGTCAGTCAACAAACAGCCTAAAAACACATTACAGGCCTCATTATTCAGAATAGCTGAGGGGTTATTCAAAGCTCCTGAATACTTGGCCACAGTTTAAAAAGTGTTTCTGTGGATAAATAAGCAGCAACAAAGTAAAAAAAAAAAGTATGTGCGACATCAAAAGACAGTCAGACTCTATCAGTGCATGTTGTCCAGTGTTTGTGTAGTGAAGGTAATTAAAAGAATAAAATGATGTTGTGACAAATCTGTGATTATGTGACTTTAAATCAGAATGAAATAAATACCAAAGCACGAACAGAGTCATCTTCAGCCTTGGAAAACAGCAGGAAAGAGCATAAAGCTGCTGATAACAACACTTGATGTGAACAGTTATAAAACAATTATTCAGCTTTAACACATTCAAAAGTAGAGGTTGAGATGTGTGCGTCACTGTGATGTATAACATTTCTTCTTTATAGGGATACAATCTTCTTCTTCTTCTTCTTGATACAATCTGACCAAAATGTTGCTGGAAGACTTTTGTTTTCTTTTATGTACCGTATTTTCCAGACTATAAGCGGCTACTTTTTTCCGACGCTGGCTCATGTATCGGCGGCACAAAGCTCGTTAGCTTTTTACAAGCTAGCAAGCTCCGATACATTTAGCCTCGTCACATCAGACCTGGTCAGAGTGGACCACATGAAACTGTTTGAACAAATTCAATAGCGGTGTATAGACAGGTGCGCTCAATAGTCTGGAAAATATGTTTAATTGAAAAATGAATGGCCCTTTTAGCCCAACATGAATACACCTCATGTAGCCTATCAGTTCATTTAACTCTCTTTAGTACGTTTGGTTTCAAGGGAAATGAAGCTGAATTTTTTTGTGAATGTTCATGTTGTATGTTATTTTTTTGTGTGTGTTTTTGTTTCCAACTTTTCCCATCATCTTCTTCCCCCTCATCACAATCCTTATCTAATCTTACCCATCATCTCGACAACCTCCCCGCCGTCCTCTCCTCTCCTCAGCCATGAGTCGCAGCATCGTGCGGCAGAGTAAGTTTCGCCACGTCTTCGGCCAGTCGGTCAAGGCCGAGCAGGGTTACGATGACATTCGTGTTTCCAAGGTGACATGGGACAGCTCGTTCTGCGCCGTCAATCCAAAGTTCCTGGCGGTCATCATTGAATCCAGCGGAGGAGGAGCCTTTCTGGTCCTGCCCCTCTCAAAGGTCAGTAAGGTCAAAGTACTTTATCAATCACTCTCTCTGTTTATCCTAAACTTGTGGAAGGAAATCTGATAAAGTCTCCATAATACACTGTTTGCAGTTTAACCAGTTTGTAGGTTTCTGTGCTCTAACCTTTAGTTTTCTGCAGCTAATATGCAAATTAAAATCCATGTGCTCAGCAGACAAAGAAGCTGATCCTTGACAATAAAGATGAAAGATGCTTCAATGAGAGAAAAATAATACAGGATTCAAGACCTGATGAACTCATTACGCAGCAGATTGAATGGCACTAAGTAATGAATCGTGTTTTGAGGAGCAGTAGCAGGATGACTGTTGGTCCACCACGGGCTGTGTTGAACTGTTCCTACTTGTTTAAAAGAGATTTATGCAGATTTGTCTCCATTCTGCAAGCAGATATGAATTTTCACACTGTGATGTGTATGTTGAAAGAAAACTGTCTCTCAAGGTGCAGCAGGCAGAGAGACATTTTTGTTGCATAAGAGGCAGTGGAAATATGAAGGAAGAGAAGTGCAGGTAGTTTATAAAACTGTAAATGTTTGTTTGCCAGTGTTCATGAGCTGACATTATTGAACAGTTCATAAAGGTCATGGCATTTAATCTCATGTTGAGACCTTTAATCTGTGTGGCCTCTCTGGTCTTAAATCTGTATATCTGTGGATTGTCCTTTTAAAGTTCCTAAATAAAATCTCTACCAAGAGAAATATCTGATATACATATAACACAACAATAACAGCAAGAACAAACCGTGGGTGATAGACGAAAACGCCTCAGACACATGTTCATTTCATAATCTCGTTGGGGCACATGGACCAAAGGTGACTTACTTCAAATTTATTTTATTGTTTGTAGGTTTGTATCAGTAACTGAACTCTCTGTACATGTTTAGATATTAGTCGCTATGACTGGGTTGACTGTGCATGACCAAGCATTTGGCAGGCAGCTCTGTGCTGAGATCCAGTAAATTCTGTGACCTCAGATATTGGAAATGCCAAGAGAAGGTCTGGTCCTGGGAGATCAGGTCTTAAAGGTTAATGCAATTCATGTATTCACAAGACAACAGGATTTAAGCTGCTTTTTAAAACTGATTGGTGCTAAAGTACAGTATCAGCTGCGGTCACAACAGCTTTAAGGCGGATGATGGCAATTGTTGCTTTTAAAGAAACCACGACAGTGTTTTTATTTTTATTTTAGGATGACATCCCTTTAACAGCAGAGGACATAATATTTGCTGTCAGCCAATGTAACTGCTGAAAGACGAGTGAGAGGAAAAATAAGAGGTCGAGAAAGACCAGACGTTTA
This sequence comes from Pseudochromis fuscus, assembly GCA_900323345.1. NCBI lineage: Eukaryota > Metazoa > Chordata > Actinopteri > Pseudochromidae > Pseudochromis > Pseudochromis fuscus. Next base: position 22,433 of record OOFC01047357.1, read on the forward strand.
AAACTGGGATACGTCTTCGTGGTTTAAAGTTCCTGGAGCCTTGTGATGATTAAACCTTGCTCAACAACTAACAATAGACCCCAGAAAGATATTATGAACTAATACAATTTATTTAGAGAAAAAAAGTGAGTTTTGGTCAAGCATGATTAAGACAATAAACCAAAATCCACTATTTCAATCTGTCAGTTAGCAACAGATCACAGCTCAAGGTGCATCTTGACTAATAACTGCTGAGACCACTGTAATCGAACAAATTTGAAAGTTTAGTTGACCTGCTCTGTGAGATGCCTTCAATCGGCAGGTTTCATTTGAGCTCTGCTGCTAAGAACAGCTGCCAATCACAGTCGAGCGTCACGAGAACGAAGAAGCTAATTGTCAGTAGTCAGTAAAATACTGTAGCTCAGGAAAAATAATAAATTAATGGTATCAAATGTGTGCACTTGATGTATCTGACAGGATTGTAGTGTAATAATTGAACAATAGAGGGTGAAATGACCAGTTTTTATTTTCTGAGATAGAGGGAGATTCATCAGCACAACAGTGGTGGGAATTAATGAAAAAGAGCAGAAAGATGCAGTAATGACGAGTTGTTTTATTTTTTATTGGAGACACAGAGAAATGTACGTGATTATATACTGAAGTCATGGTGAACAGCCATGCTATTAATATTCCTTCTCCCCCCTTTGGGTCCCCAACAGGCCACAAGAAAAACTCCCCTTTCAACGCCTCGTCACTCTGCTATAAATACACTGCACTGGGTGTGTGTGTGTGTGTGTGTGTGAGAGAGAGAGGGGAATGATATCTCAAAAGCCGATACACATGTTCACCTGATAGGGACCATAGGAACAGGGAAACATGGGATCATCATAAGTGCTGTTAGTTTGAATCATCTCAAAACTTCTCTGATCTGTTCTCGTGTCTTTTCTGACGCAGCTGTTTGACAGGTTTTGTTTTCACGTTAAAGGTCCTGACTGCCACATTTGGTTTTGTTAACTTCAGAAAAGATGGTCAGCATTTAGCAACATTTATTAAATCCATGATGACATTGCTATTATATTATTTTATTGTTACCACATATTACAAGTGCTTTAATCTCTTGTGTTCACAGATGTTAGAGGCAAAAAGGAATAATGTCTGTGTTACTAAAATGTTGATGATGGTTTATTATCAAACAGCATTTAATGGCACATTTACATTGGTACCTACTTGCTTTGCTTTGCTTCGGTTTTGGCGCATTTACCCTGGCAAAAAGTACCTGGAACTTGGTACCTGGTACAACTTTTACCTCCTCTCCTGCGGTTCCAAAAAAAGTACCCGGTCAGGTCGGAGCAGGTACTAAAATCTTATTGGTCGGAATCGTCACTGGTTCGTTGCGTCATCACTGCGTGGCACGTAATCTGTCCCTGCAAACACATAGGCATTTTTAAATCTTTGGCGAACCGTGCAGACGTGTTTGAAATAACAACAAGAAGAGAAATGGCATCTGTTAGAAATCCTGCCCCATGGACTCAGGACGAGGTGCAAAC
>OOFC01047357.1:25777-40857 GCA_900323345.1 Pseudochromis fuscus
ATCTCCTCACTGTGGAGTCCAACTTACTGCTGTGAAAACACACACACACACACACACACACACACGGAGTGGACAAAGCATATTCACAAGAACTGCTGCACGTACAAATACACACATGGATGGCCAAAAAAACGCACACCACCAATACACACACATGGATGCTTGTGTGCAGTTTATGTAACCGTGTTTGTCTACCGATTATCATGAACTCATTTAAGACTCTTATGCAACAGCACTTAGATATTCAACATTCAAAATCATTTTTCTCGCGCAAGGATTTGGAAACTCCAGTTACCCGTGCTGCTCAGCCAAATATGTAACCACCGAGCTGAAAGTACTTCCTGAACCAAACTGCCTGAAAGGATAAACTTTAACCATAAGAAAATGAAATATACTTCAACCCCACATCGGGATTGTATATTATAATGTTTTCCTCCGAGTTTTAATATCTGTGATTGGGTATTATTTGAATAAAAATGTCAAAGTAATAAAAAAATACAGATATATTATTTGTATCCATGGGGTCTATTATTTATTATTCCTAATATCTCACTTCAAGCCAAAGCTCATAACTGTCAACCACGACTGAGAAATGTGGGTTTATGGAGGGAGCCTGAGCCAAAATGATGATAACAGATAAACAAGGGTGTAACTCATGAAATCATTTTTTATATTTTTTAAATTTCTAAATTCTGACATTAATAAGTTCACTGAGGTTCAAGTGGTTTAGTTTGTGCCGCTATCTCGTCAACATTTCAACAGATACATTTCTATAGCTTGATATGGATACAGGATGGATGCTTAGGTCCTGTTTGAAGCAGGATTGTCAAAAATTTAAAAGGTAACAAGCCGAGGATGTTTCAAAAGCATCCTGACCCCATTACTTGTATATTGGACTTTCAAGGTCAGGACCCAATGGGCTTAGTAAGAAAGGTCATCAAGGAATGTCATCCACAGTGTCTTTATTACTAATCCCTGTCTCTCATCTCTTCATTCCAGACCATATCCAACAAGTGTGGCCTCCTCACATACACTACACCCAACACTCTTGGTAATAGGTTAAACTAGCTTTGCCTTTGCCTCATGGGATTCTCATTTTTGCCACTGGCCACTTTGAGACACCTTAGAAACCCTTTATTTTCCCCACATTAGACAATTGGGATCAAAAAGTGACAATAATAGTTGTTTGGAGAGTAAAAGTTCAAACCCTGACTCTGTTTTCACCTCTGCACAGATGGCCAATTGCTGCCTGAAGTAGGTGTGAACGTAGGATTGTTGCTGAATCCAGCGTTGGGCAGGTGTGAGGAGAAGGAGTTTCTGACGCTATTCAGCTAACAAGCAGCTCTCAAGCTGAGGCTGGTAAGTTTGAACCAGGTGTCTAAAGCCTGTCCTCTTCATTAGATAATTCCTCTTGCAGTCTGTGTATGGGTAATTTTAGATATGTCTCAGATAGGGTTTGTTTTCCATTCTTGAAATAAGCCATTTGGTGCCATTTGTTCCTGTACATGATGAAAAGCTACTTCCACAGGCTGGAAAATTGCCCAGCCTTGATGATCCATCACAGTAAACAATATAAATGTTGGGTTTTGTCTAATCTTAGTTCCATGCTGTTCAGCCGGGGCCAGGCTGAGTGATGTTTTTCTGCATATCTCATTGTTGCACAAGATGATTCTGGCTCTCTGATTGGGTGAACATAGCCAGAGGGCCTGTATGTCAAAGAACATTTGACACCGTAATGTTTTTTTTTTTTTTTTTTCAAAGAAACCCTTAATTTCTTTCCTGTCAGTCACTGAACTAAGGAAAAAAACACATTTGCAAGCAAATAATCCCTCAATCACACTCTTCTTCTAGGGTTTGACATGAAAAACGTTAAAACTATGAATTCGTAACAACAAACGCTGCATGCAGACTGAAGGACTGTAACACAGGCACTTCACTTAAGACCTTGTTGGACTCGACAACAAACCTGCAAACAGGGCTTTAAAACCAGAATGAAATAAACACAAACAGGATTCCAGCTCATGAAAGATGAGTTACAAGGCAATTCTTCGCGAAAAGAATGGAAACATAAAAGGATGAATAATGACTGAACAAAAGTAATCTTGCAGCGTTGTTATCCGGCACAATGGGATGACAAACGTTCACTGGTGTACGGCAAAGTGGCTGTAATGGTTTTTATTGTTCGGAGGTGGCTCGGAAAGAGGTGATGCAGAGATGGATGTTAATCAAATGCTTTCGAGCTCCCGTGCGGGTCCAAACGAGCGGAGGCATACGGGCTCGCTTTTTTGGCGCTCCGTTTTAGATGCTATTTCGTAGCCCGTGTGAGATGACTGACAATTGCTGTCAGATTCCACTCCATTACTGGCGTGCACACTCAGACACACACATATATATTGATTACTGAAGTCTGCAGCCTGTGGAGTGGAGCCAACGTGGAGGGGGCAAGTGAGGGAGGAGGGATACGCTCGCACAAACAGGGGGAATAGAGGCGCTGCGGAAGGACAAATTATAAGCATCTGTCTCCCGCCGACACAGAGCGGCGCGCATACATACACGTCACGGATAAACTAAAGGCGATCCCACCTGCTTGCTGCTGTCTCATTTTATATGCCACTTGAGAGGCGAGGACGGGAGAGGAGAGGAGAAGACTTATTCTTTTAAACTTCCCTCGACTCTGCTCGAACCTGATTACCGTATTTTCCACAATATAAGACACATCAGATTATAAGGCGCACCTTCAATGAATGGTCTATTTTAAAACAGTTTTCATATATAAGACGCATAGAATAGAAACTACTGTAGTGGCTGTGGTTGTGTTACCATCCATCTAGATGAAGCTGCTCTAAAGTGAAGTCAGATAAGTCAGTCAGTCAAACTTTATTAATAGAAAACAAACCAACGTTCTGACAACTCCGTTCACTCCAAAACAAGCTAGTACATTCACAATACGGTACCGTACGTACCAGTAGCTCTTACCGGTATTTGCGCCGTCTTCGTTGAAAACAATGTATTTCCAACTCCATTTGTCACAGTTCAAAGCTACATGAACAGCTGTTTTATTTTTTCTCCGAGGTAACGTCAGTGACGTAGTTTTATCTTTTACCAACAGCAAGGTACAACAGGTAGTGCAACTTTTTATCACCTAGTTAGTGCATCACAAACGTGGAGGGAACTTTTCCCTGATTCAGTAAACACGTAAAAGGTAAATCAAACGTTAGTGCAATCACAATATACGCCCCTGACCACAGTAGCCATAATTAACCAATATTGATCCATATATAAGGCGCATCGGATTATAAGGTGCACTGTTGGTTTTTGAGAAAATTAAAGGCTTTTAGGTGCGCCTTATACTGCAGAAAATACGGTACCCCCTAGGGTCAAAGGACGCTCCAACTTTTGTGTTTCCTATTTTTGGGAGTTTGTAATGATGGTGATCAGCAGCAACACTTGAAGCCTAATCTGCTGTTGCATTTTTTTTTTTGCGGCAGATGGCTACAACTGTCAGCTTAATGTCAAAAAATGTAAAAAGAGAGGAGGAGAGGAGAGGAGGAGGCAGAGAGAAGAGAAGATAATACATCAGAGAGGCAACCGAGAGCCAGATCAGTGTCATTAAAGAAAAACCGAGGTAACAGAGGAGGCTGTTGTGAACTCAAAACACTTGTCTTACCTTCACACCCTGAAAACTACACAAAGACACACAACCATTTAGCCCGAAACTGAAATGCTTCTGCCACCCAGCAACTTCAGCTTTCATTTCTCCAGCTCAAACACCTTTATTTGGACTCAGCTCTTCATTTCTACCTTGTTTTTGACACCCAGCCTCGCACCTCTCCGTCTATCTGTCTCTCCATTCGCCGTCGGACTATCTATATCTGTTGTCGGTCTGTGTTTCGTGGCCTCTGCAATGAAGAACTTTGGCTGCACAAGGTGTGAAATGAGACTGTATTGATCTGTCTGCCTGTGTGGATGTGTATTTATACCTGTGTTTATATGTGTGTATGAGACAGAGAGAGAAAGATCGAGAGTTGCCTTACCTGTCATATTCAGGTAAGTCTGTTTTTTTGTTTTTATTTACCTCATTAGAATTAATTTGTAAATATATTTAACAGTGTTTTGTCAAAGTGTTGCTGCCATATTTATCAAAGTGAAGGCCATTTGTTGCCATACCCTTGTGGGTCTAATTGAAATCTTTTTTTTTTTTTTTAATTCAGACTCAAAAGTGTTCATTCAACCTTAATAAAATCTATTAATACAACCTCCCTGTCTCAGAAATATGATGCAGTGTGGGGCAGAGCAGATAAAGATAAATGCCACCGTGAGAAATGGCATCAAAGAGGCAGCTAACTCCTCTTCCTTATCTCCACTGAGGCAGTGAGACAGATTTTTACCACCTAGCGGCCAAATAACTGCATTTCTGCCTCAAAACAAGCCCCAAAAAATAAAAAAAAAAATGCTATAAATTATGCATGAGGTAAATATTAGCCATCTCTCTGAGCAGCTGTGCTTAGTTTAATCACTCGCGCTGTTTGTTCCTCGCGTCATTGTTGTTGCAACTTTTGCATTCCTGTCACTTCTGCCTGCTCATCTGTTCAGTTCACAACTCAGTCACCTCTCGATGAACCGCCCCAAACTTTTCACCTCTGTCTGGATGTCAACATTCGAGCCCAACTGCCTGTTGCAGGCATTTCTGAACTGTGACAAATCCCTGTACAGTCTGCTGACTTGAATGCCACAATGTTACTTCCATGCACAGTATTAGCTACACCCTCCTCTAATAGGCATTGTAAAAACCTTTAGATTTTATATTCTTGTTATGAGCTCAGATAGGACATTAACTCATGAGTTAATGGGGTGAAATCAATTCTGATATGCATAAATACAACAACAACCTCACTGCACAGTTCAATACACTCATCTTCTCTTCGAGGCCTGCATCCTGTGCCTCTTCATCATCGCTCACATCTGGTTATTTCGTATGAATTGTTCTCCATAATTCTCCTTAAAACTATCAAACATGGCTACCAGGCAATGTTTTCGTAACTCTGCTTCACCATTTCCCTCTACCCTTCCTCTTCTCCTCCCCTCTCTCCGCCTCATTTTTCCGCTATTTCATCACGCCCTCGCTCGATCCATCCCTGCTTCCACCACTCTCACCCTATTTACCCCTTATCCTTCACTTCCTCTCCATCCTCCGCTCTCCCTTCATCTCTCCTCTCCGCCACCCTTCCCCCCATCATCCTCACCCACACTCTTTCCTTCCACCTCCCTCTCCATCCTCTCTTCCCTCCTTTCCTCCCTCTCGTTGTAAGATAATACATTTGCAGCCTGAGTGATCTATTGATTCCCTGAACCCCAGCACCCTTCAGAAAGGTAATTTTTTAAGAAGGAAAGAAGATTAGACAGAAACGCAGCACATTTCAAGGTGAAAGGGGCTCTCCCTGCTTTACTCATCGATGGAAATATCGCTGCTTTTTAGAGAGGGTGATGTGAGATGAGTAAAAGTGCAGAGAGCTCCACAGCCCGCCTCCCCACCCCTCGCCATGTTCTCGTCTTTCTATACTGCGCCTGTTTGTTTTCCCCTGTCCACATTATTTCAGGAGAAAGAATGGAAACCAAACTATGTGGCTGTTAGATGAAATTGCCGAACGTTTTCTTGTCAGATTGGTCCACATTGCAGTTTGGAATTGCTTCAGTGCTTTGCTTTATAAGAAAGGTGGAGGAGAACGAGGGGTTTTTGTGTCACAGACGATTTTTTTTATCCTCCAAACAGGGTTGCAGTCCTAAAAAGGTTAAGAAGAACTGTGCTAGATGATGCATCTCTTGTTGCTATGAGACCAAGATTGTTTTCCAAGTGAAAAAGCCCAAATCTGTGGTGAAAACTACCAGTTTTGGTGTATTTCAACGCTTTAAAACCACTGTTATTGTTGATGATTTGTACATACATGGGTGAGTCTCCAACTATCAAAGAATTTGTGTCCCAGGCAGAAATAAAAAAATTAAAAAAACACGTTTGAAATTTTGTATTCATGCTGCACTTACTAGACACAAACATGAACTTTCAAAAAATTTACGATAAATAAATGACTATTTTTATGATATAAAATATGGTTTTATATTGAGTGTTTTGCTGTATGGCCTCCAGGTTTTGGACTCTCAGTCCCTCATAAGACTGAAATTAAATTTGATTCAACAGTAACTTTATTGACAAATGGCACAGAAATTCCTGATTTTAATGAAGAATATCATGTGCTTGAAAGATATATTATTTTATTTATTTTTCATAAAAAGACGACCTGTCCCTCGGGATCACTGTCATTTCCACCACCCACCACAAAATGTAACTTTTATCTTTTTTTTAACCTTTGTCGACTTGCAGCCACATCAGTTGTCATGTGACAGGAGCTGATGGCAGGCTACCAGCGTTAGCTCCATGTCAGGAAACAAGGAAAAAATCAAGGTAAAGTTTTGAAAACCAAGAGTTGGTTTATTGGTCGTCATTTCCAAACACCTCATATTTCCTTTGAATGTTCAAATAATGAGAAAAATACCATTTTATATTGTGTATTTTGAGTATATTTTATGCTAACTCTAAAACAGAGATTAGCATGCTAACATGTTAACATGCTAAACACTGTCATTCCCACAAGAGTCATTTCCATCACTTTATTTATATAATAATTATGTAATTTCATTACAACCACTATCAGTTAATGTTTCTACACATTGTGATGAAGTAGAACAAATCAAAATATTTCTAAAAATATGTGTTGGATTTTCTGAAAAATATCATGACCAAATTTGACTGTAGTTGGAGAATCACCCACGTATTTTGGGTAAGTGTTGCTCACTGACCTCTAATTTCTTCTGTGTAAAGTAAAAATAAAAATGGATTATCTGTGTTATTCTATTGTCAAGTTTTTCATTTTCAAACCAGCAGCTGTCCTAAACTATCACATCTTATAAGGATATTAATTATACATTTTCTGGATTGTTGCAACACTGTTTAAATCTTTTTGACCAGTGACCACAAAATTGGTTTTCAACATCAACAGTTTTCACTCTTCATTTACAGATAGTTTCTTTTCCACAGTTGAGCTGCTGTTGTCGTCTCTTGAGGGAATATTTCAGGATTCAAATAGAGTTTGTTGTGTTTGCAGACACCAGAAGCAACGGTCCTGCAGCTGTTCATATGAAAGGAAACAGAATTACAACTGCACTTTTGTGATAGGAGAGATTTCGATTTTAGATTTAGGACAGAAAAAAAAAATCATGTGAGCAGCAGCAACAGTTTTCACTCAGATTTTCCACCTTTTCCCTGCTTCTTACACAATCTTATGGGTTTTGTTGTTTGACTGGAGGATATCAAGCCTGTGACATCCCAACATCACCGGGTCCTCTCAGAAGAGCAGCTCAGAGTCGTCTAACACTCAGCCGGTGGGCTGGCTATAAATGATTTAGTTTGAATGGGAGGTCCCAAGGGGACAAAGAAAGCCGTTGCGAAGGAAGCGAGTGGCTCAGTGACCGGAGACTAATGCAGGTTATTGTCAATGATAATTAGCCATCATGATGCTTTTATGTAATGGCTCAGATGGATGACAGAGCATTATTCTGCATCATCAACCACAGATTTCATTTATTCATTTATTATTTACACAGAAATGCTTTAATAAATCCAATGTTAGGCCTCTGTGAATATATTATTATTCATTATCTGAAACAAGTAATTATCCTTCCACGGATCTGCATCAGCTTCACTCACTTATATGGTAAAATAAGTCAATACGCATCTTTTTAAATCTCAAACAAGGGATCTAGATGAAGTAATTTCTTTCATAATGGCATCATTGCTCAGATGAGCTGTACTTTTAATGCATGAGAATCTTATTATCCAAAATATTTATCTCATAAATCAACACATATAACTTAGTTTAGATGTCTGTTAAAGTTTAAAAGACTTTTTTTTTTTTTTCTTAAACTTGGTCTTAATTGTAAATTTCCACAGTTGCAAGAATTGCATTTACATTTAAATCTCTCTGCAACTCAAATCTAAGACTCACTCTCATTTTGTAGGAATGAACGTGAAAACTACACGAGCTGTTGTTTGATGCAGGTGTTTGTAAAACTCTCCATGATTGCTTCAGGATTCCTGAAAGTCACTCTGCAAACATCTGATGAGCCGCTCCTTCATTTTTCACTGAGCTCGACCAAAAAAATTTGTCTAAATGTGAGACAAGATTAGCTTTGGGTAAAAACCGGTTGAATAAAAAGCGTGAAAAGGAAACAATATCCCACTATTAGACCTTTTTGTTTACATTCAAAACCTTCCTGATTGTGAGATTTGGTCTTGCATGGTCCATAAGTAAAGAAAAAGTATATGATCAACTATGAAAACTTTAAGTCCAGCAAGTGTTACATGTCTTTCATTAAGTTTAAATGGTTGAGGACAGGTCCTGTGGACAGTCAGGAAGGACAGTGAGAGACAAAATAGAGATCATGGGTGAGGAACATTAATAATAATACTAATACAGGAGATAAAATGTGTAAAACAAGAGTTGGGAGACAGATAAAAAGTATTATTAGTATTCACATCAACAGATCTATCCCAACGAGAGCCTTCCCTCATCCCCTGCTTTCTTTATCTGTCTGTATTTTTCTCACTCACTCAGCCTCTTTTCACCTCTCTCTTGGGAAGGGGGATAAGTCTTTATCAAAACAAATGGGTCTTTGTGAAAATACTGCACTTATCTGTAATCGCAGACAATCAAAGAAACTCTTGTGTTTTCTGTCAAGGGTCCGATAGCGACCATCTTGGCCGACTGTCTTTCTGCTCTCCGGTGAGTACAGCTCAAGAAAACCGTCTGGCCTTCGCTGTGCTCTCTTGCATTTTTCCACTTTTTTTTCTCCAGCTGACCTTGTTCAACTCTCCTACAACCCTTTCCCCGTACTTCATTCAAATTACATGCAATGCTCGGTCCCTTCATGTCCATTTGTGCATTTTTCTTCTTCATTGGTTTTCTTCTACCTTCCTTCACATCTCTCTCACTGCGCCACCCCCTCCCCTGAAGAACAACCTCTGTGTGATGGATATAACTGCTTAGTTACTCCATAAAAGGTGCCATAATGGATGTTATAGCTCACTGATATTGTTGCTACATGTCACTTCAACCATATGTTCAGATCTGCTCGGTGAATGGAGGCATTTCAGCATGTGTGCAGTGTTTATGTGGAATGAAAATATCATTCTGTGAGAACCATTTCGTACGAGTTCAAGCGAATAGGTGCAGAAAGTCATGTTTTTTGCATAGGACAAGAAAATGAAATAGTTAAAGAGTCAATTCAATGCTCATTCACAGGTTTTTAGATGTGTGTGATTTCTCCCTCCACGCCGATACGATGGAGGTGACTGGCACGGCTGTGGAGTCTCTTTCAAGAAACAATGTCTCGGTTACTTTTCATAACCACAGACCTCACTTTTCCTGAAATTGAGAGTAGAGTAGAATATAAAGTAGAAATGCATTAACATTTTAGGCCGATTCAGAATGAATCAGAAGCAGGTGCAGGAGCAAACGAGACAAACATGAAGGGAAACAGAGATAGAAAGTCAGTAAGAGGTAATGGAAGTTGACAAACAGCAGGAAAGAAAAGAAGCACTTATAGAAAAAAAAGATGCAATGTCAAAAAACTGCAGTACAGTGATGGCAAAGCGTATGCATTCGGCAGATGGCTGATAATAATTAGCTACAGGATGAGATCTAGTGTGCACCACTGGGTTCAGCTAATTCACAATATGGTGGATTCAATGCACATGCTCACTTCTGCAAGGTCAATTAGCTTCCACACGCCTCGTGGAGTAGCACAGAAACACAGAGAAGTTGACACAAAAGCATAAAGAACGAACAAGTTTTCAAATATTTGGTAAAGCAAGTAGCTCATACAGCAGTAGAGTTCAGGATCATGATGTCGCAAAGCATTTTGAGATTTATGACCCACTCATCAGCCACCCACTCATTCATTCCTATAGATTTCTACACTTTTTAGTGGCAAAATTTCCAGTTATTTCATTATATTTTATCAACAATGGGATGCAGATGTTGCATGGTGGATGTGACAGTAAGTCTCATCACTGGTCTGGGAGAAGTTAATCAGTTAATCATGTTCATAGCTCACTGTTCAGGTCGAGGCTAAAACACCTGCGTGCCTTTGCTTTGGTTGCAGCCATACGAGCAATCGCGATGTTGTCCAGAGCTGTGGTAAGAAACATTGATCTATTACATAAATGTGTAAAAAAAAATGTTCCCAAACAGCCCAATGTTTCCCTTGCACTGTAACAGATTTGTAATTTTCAGAAACAGCGCTACTTTGATGCATGAGCTGTTTGCAGAGCATTCACTAAAATCGCTAAAAAAAAAATGATCGCTCACATATAGGCATCTGTTCCACCTATTTAAATTTAATTTATTGGTGTCCCGTAAAAATGTGTTATAATATTAATATTATGTGTGTCAAATATGACTCTTGATGCTATACTGCTGTTTACCATTGCAGACCACAAACATGGCGGACGCATCGCATAATCCACTGCAGGATGACGTATGTTCCCAAACTCTATCCCTCAACGCTCACTGCTACCTGGGACTTTCTACCATGTTAGACACTCAGGTGTTGTCTCTTTTATTTGGATTGATGATGTTACTTTGGGTCAAAGACAAGTTCAATTTCTCCTGGATGAGTAAAACTTCTCACCTTAACAACTTCAATCTCAGCTCCTAACTTTTGGAGAGGGCTGAGCAGAGAGACACGCTGATGTGGTTTTCCCTGAGCATGAAGACGAGTCAGCGGCAGTCTAACTCTGCACCACCGAGCTTGGAGACTATTCAGTCTGAAGGGCGGGTTTACTCACTTTCCTCCTCCGCTCTTCTGTTCGAACCTCGCTTTAAAATTCAGGAGGCGTCTACTTTGTGGCTCGCGACTACCCGAAAGTAGCAGCCAATCGCTAATCAGTGTGTGCTTTATTAATCCAATCAACTGCTTCTGTAACATTCTGCCTCCAGCTCCTTACGCCGCTGCCAACATTAAACTCCCAGTCACTCGCTCTGCCAGCGTCAGGTCTCCAGAATTAGTGGCAAGACCAGTAGCCAAACTCGGGGTAATGCTACTGAGCAAATACAGGGTTCATTGGAGCAATCCAGCACTGATGTCTGAACAGTTTTCAGACAGCAGTTGAACTTATGCCTATCCCAGCACTGGATGGGTCGCCGCACTTATAGACAAATGTTCATGCATATCAACAATTCAAAGTATGTGGTATTTTGCGCTTCAGTGATGCTTTGGATTAACAAAAAAGGTGAAGAGATGATGAAGTCTTAGCAAGGTTAGCTGTTTCTTTATCCTGGTCTTAATCCTCAGCTAATTAGTAGACTGCTGGTGGTGGTGGCTTCAAGTGAGTATCGTAGAAACTAGTGTTGTAGTCAGGAACGTACCACCTGAGACAGAGACATTATTGAAACTAGAGAGTATCGAGACCAAGACAAGACCAAGACTTTTGGAGGTTGAGACTGAGACAAGACCAAGACATTTATGGTGCATTTACACTGGTACCTACTCGCTTCGCTTCGGTTTTGGCGCATTTACACTGGCAATAAAGTATCTGGAACTTGGTACCTGGTACAACTTTTTGTACCTCCTCCTCTGCGTTTCCAGGAGGTACTAAAATCTTATTGGTCGGAATCGTCACTGCGTCGTTGCATCATCACTGCGCGGCACGTAATCTGTCCCCACAAACACGTAGGCATTTTTATATCTTTGGCAAACCGTGCAGACGTGTTTGAAATAACAACAAGAAGAGAAATGGCATCTGTTAGAAATCCTGCCCCATGGACTCAGGACGAGGTGCAAACCTCATTAGTCGCCGATGAGAAAATTCAGCGGGAGCTGTCAGAAACGAAAGAATCGCATAAAAGATGGCGTCATGAATGACGGCCAGCTACACGGAGGAAGGACTGTCCTCGCCAATGTAAATGCAACTGAGGGGCCGATCCCGAGCGATCCGAAGCGAGTAGGTACCAGTGTAAATGCGCCATTAGAGGTCAAGACCGAGACAAGACCAAGACTGTATGTATCAAAGAAAAATCATGCTTTTACATGAATGCAACAGCAACAAAAACAATTTTCTGAGCGTCTCCAGTCGTCTTCATCCACTCTCTGTGTACAGGACATGTCACTCCAGGTGTCACAAAGATCACATGACACCAGGAAGGCAGCAGCTACATTCTACTTTTCTCACTTATCACAGTAGTGCTGGTCTGGTCTTGAGTGATCTTGATCAAAAAACCCGAGTCCACCCTGTCCAAGACTGAGACAAGACCGAGTAAAAATGCCTTCAAATCCGAGACGAAACCCAGACCCTTAAAAAGTGGTCTCAAGACTGATCTCGAGTACTACAACACTGGTAGAAACTTTCCCTTTTTCCCTTTTATTCTTCATTTTATATTGTTTTCTAAAATTGCATTTGGCCACTTCATCACATCTATGGCACATCAATCAAGTCTTGTGGTCTGGGTCAGTGATGCTGTTAACTATTTTTCCACATTATTAAGTTTCTCTCCTTTGCAGACATCTAATAAAACCCTCTTACTGAAAATTAAAATAATAACATGAAAAAAATGGAAGAGTGTTAAATTTATTCATAGCTAAGCAACAAACTGTTAACCTCCTATGAAACCTCTCCCGGCAGATAGGTTGCTAACTGCCATATCTACATAACACTTTGTGTTCTTTGTGAATTGGCAGCAGTAATGAAGTTCAGCGAGCTGGATTGGCGCACAGTGTGCTTAGAGATAGAGCGGCGTTAACAAAGCTTCCCGAGGAAGATGGAGAAGAAAAGACCGGGCGGCAGAGTGCACACCGAGAGGCCGAGGAGGGTGATAAGAAGAAGACAGTCAGGTGTTGAGATGAAGTTTACACAGATTGAAACACAGACAGATACTAAGTGTGCACCACAGACAGGGTGGCATTAGATTCAATTGCTATATCATCATAATAGCGGGGGAGCAGTGAAGGTGAAAGCAGTGGCCTGACTGAGTCACTTGGCTGACAGGATGCACAGGGAACCACTTCTTTGGCCCCTGCTCATCCATCTTTTTTCCCCTCCTGCTCCTTCACAGTAAGTGATAGGAGTTAGTCTGAAATCCCCACGCCCGCAGACCGACGTGTGGATTAGAGCTCCCACTCTCTCTCTGCTTGACTCTACCGGGGTTTTACACCCGAAGCAGGGGGGCAGGGAGGAGGGGAGCTGATTTCATGGCAGCTTCTGTCGGATTAGACAGGACGCTGGAGAGGGTGCCAAGAGAGGTGGGGACACCTTTCACCCTATCCCTCTTACTTTACCCAGTGCTTACACGTCTGTGGCCCTCTGTTTTGTTTTGTTTTTTTCTGTTGTCTCAGATGACTTCACCCGTCTTTGTACTCCCAGTGTCTTTGCCTTTCTGTCTCTCTCTCTCTATGAACTCTAAATCAAGGGAGCTGAGATTTTTTAGCCGACTGAAGAATTAAATTAG
Organism: Pseudochromis fuscus; assembly: GCA_900323345.1. Lineage (NCBI taxonomy): Eukaryota > Metazoa > Chordata > Actinopteri > Pseudochromidae > Pseudochromis > Pseudochromis fuscus. The sequence goes on from OOFC01047357.1 coordinate 39,334, forward strand.
TTTTTGTTTGATTTTTAATTAGAATCATATTTAATCAAGTTTTCAGTAAGTTTGGGCCACGCAAGAGGATAAATTACATTTTTCATCATTCAACAAAAGATAAAATTCAGCAACTTTCCATCTATAGTCTTTGAGTGTTAGGAAAACAGAAGAATCCTCGGATGCCCCAAAGGATGAGACAGTATAAAAGTCTTTCTAGCGATCACACACAGTCTCACACACACACATACAGACATTTATTCGCTTCCTCTACACACCCTTTATGAATCAGAGGAGCCTTGCCTGAGACCTTGTAAGCTGAAAATCTCCCTTGGCAGGGATGGATTTCACCTTTGGCTGACTTGTACATGTTTAACTTCCCACATGAGAGAATCTGGTTTGAAATATGGTCTCCTACATTTATTGGGAGTGTGGAGAAGGGTGCGAAGATAGAAAAGAGAAGCAAAAAGTGCTGATGGGATGCTCTGATATTTAAAATGTATGGTGCATAAATAACTGAGGGCCATGTTAAACTATGGGTTTAATCCCTGGATGTTTTATATTAATTCTTGGAAAGGAAACCATTACCTAAAGTGGATAATACAGCATAGCTTGTGGATCTGGGGCAAGGCTGTAAACATTATTGATGTTGACAGGAGACTTCAATTGCTGCTGTTCTCTAAAATGTGCCGTGTATAATTTATTTTCTTTTCTGTGCTTTTAAAATTGAGTAGATGTCACTTTTTTTTTTGAAAATGATATCTAATTTTTAAGAAAAAATACTCGACTGTCAGGCATTTATTTTAAGTTGCATTTCAGCTCCAGGGTACGAGTTACAAGCTCAACAGTACGTGTGTGGATTTTAAGAACTGTAACACCTTTAATATAAAGTCGATATGTGTCAGAAACAACAACAAAACAAAAACCTGGACAGTTTTGTCACTTGTACATTTCCAAAGGACAACAAACACTATGTAATGAAAAGGAAATTGGAGAATATCTTATACACAATGTGGATATTGTTTCCTTTTAATGGGTGTGTGTTGATTACCGTATTTTCCACACTATAAGGTGCATCGGATTATAAGGTACACCTTCAGTGAATGACCTATTTTAAAACTGTTTTCATATATAGGGCACACCGCATTACAAGGCACATAGAATAGAAACTACTGTAGTGTCTGGGGTTGTGTTATCATCCATCTAGATGAAGCTGCACTGAAGTGAATGTCAACAAAACAGTCAGATAAGTCAGTCAGTCAAACTTTATTAATAGAAAACAAACCAACGTTCTGACAACTCTGTTCACTCCAAAAACAAGCTAGTACATTCACAATACAGTACCGTACGTACCAGTAGCTCTTACTGGTATTTGCGCCGCCTTCATTGAAAACAATGTATTTCCAACTCCATTAGTCACAGTTCAAAGCTACATGAACAGCTGTTTTATTTTTTTCTCCGAGGTAACGTCAGTGACGTAGTATTTATCTTTTACCAACAGCAGGTACAACAGGTAGTGCAACTTTTTATCACCTAGTTAGTGCA
>OOFC01047358.1:37720-67681 GCA_900323345.1 Pseudochromis fuscus
TTATGCTTACTTGTTGAGGTGCATTTTCTTGACCACGGCTGCTCTGCTGTACTCAGGCAGGCAGCATTGATTAAATGCAATAGTTCTGTTATCTGGATCAAAAAAAGGGGGAAACATGAGGACGATAGTGGGCAAGGGAAAATAATGAGTTCTTTCATCTTGGCAGTGAGGGCGTCGGCGTCTTTCAGACTTCCTAGGGAGATGTACACAGCTTAAGGAAACGTTTAATTAGAAAATGTCAACCTTGTGTCTGTGCGCTATGTGTGTGGAATAATAACATTTTTGATGTGAATATGACAGCGGCGTTTCCTTTCAGCTGCTTTCAGGCGACCAAAAGACACGCAATCAATTGATTCTGAAGGAGGGGAGAAAATAATTAGCCGCCTACGTAACTGCCACGGCTTTGAAGGCGACAAGGAGCCGGTAATGATTCTACGGCCCTGGATGTTTAACGTGTTTCACATCAGAGAAAGTGATCGTACTGCACCAAAACCCCTCCCCGTCCACAGGCGAGTGGGTGAGACAGGTGCCTGGTGGTGTGAAAGTTTGAGAAAATAAACACAACCGGTCAGAAGCCATTAGTCACCATGAGTCACGAGGATGAAAACACTTCAGAAAAAATGTTAATTCCCGACAATCATTATGTTGAAAATATAAAACGATGCAGAGCTGATCAAATCTCAGGGAAAATATTCACTTTGACAAGAAATACCAGGTTAAAAACAAATCAGATATCGTTGGTGAGGCCCTCTGCCCTGCAGCGCTCCCCCTCATTAAGACACAAATGGTTCAGTCTGCACCTGCAGTGTGGTTTGATCATAACCAACGTGGCGAATTGTGCTGACTGCTGGCAAGCAACACGCTTTTTCCTCAACATCAAAGCTAAATCTGGAAACCCCAAAAAAGCCAGAATGAAAGGAAAATAAATTAAAAAATGATGGAAAACAACTCATGACACATTTGTGTGAAGAAAAAGACTTGTTAATATTTTAAGACGGCTAATAATAAGAATAATAAGTTAAGCTAATGTAGCTGTTGGAGTCGTAGAGTTTGTAGAGTCTGTAGCTTCGCTTGTAGATACATTTATATAACAGTAAATAGGGAAAAGCTACAAGCTCCATTTCCAATATACAAGAGCAGTACGAACAAATATTTATAGAAAGTGAAGCAGGACATGATGCATCAACTTAATACTGGAGTCTGTGTAAAACTGGAGGCTGTACAGAGGAAATCAGCACATTAAAGTCTTCATAGTGTAAACTGACAGATTCAGACTGAAGTGTTATTAACCTGCAGTTTATTAGAAAGTCTCATGAGCCAAGAACCGTCGCAAAGACAACGGAGCAGGTTGTGGATCTGAGGAGGACATCTACAGCATGGGGGGGGGGGTCGGCGTGGACACTGAGGACCACAGACACCTCCGAGTCCACACTGATAATAAACTGGACCTCTACAAGAAGGTCCAGGGTCGTCTCAATTTCCTGAGGAGACTCGGGTCCTTCAACATCTACTGGACGATGCTGTGGATGGTTTATGAGTGTGTGGTGGCGAGCGCCCTCCTGTTTGCTGCACTGTGCTGGGGCAGCAGGCTGAGGGTGACCGACACCCACAGACTCAAACTCAGGGCCAGTGGAGCTGGACTCTCTGGAGACAGCGTCTGCAAGAAGGATGCTGGATAAACCAACTGGCATTTTGGACGATGTCTCCGTCCACTCCGTGATGTGATGGTCAAACAGAGGAGTTCATTCAGTGGCAGACTCCTCCCACCAACATGAGTCATCATTAAACTGTAACTCCTCCCTCATTTGTACACTTAGACCCTGTTCACACTTGGTTTTAACATGTGTTTCAGGTCACAAGTGGACAGCACTGAATACAAACACAGGTCCAATTACTCCAACAGAATATTTAATGTAATTTAATATCAAATTCAATTCTTATTCTTATTTTTACTATTCATATTTTCCCAATTTATTCCCATTTATTTGCTGTATTGTAAACAACTAACTGAATAATGAGTCTACTAAAGTTCCTGATACATCATAATAACTAAATTCATAGTAAAAATATATTAAAAGCTTTTTTCCATCTCGTCTCTGCAGTGTGGAAACTGTATTTGCCTTTCAGATCCATGAGGGCTTTAAAACGGTCACACAGGTAAACGCCGCTTCCTTCATCTGCTTTGTTAATCCTTGTTAAAACACATATAGATCACAATTAATGGGACTTGCCTCTTGCTTCCTGCAAATCCCCTTTACATCCATTTAGCTGCGGTGGCTCCACGAGGGCCGATCCGTCTCAGAAACACTCCCCGAAGTTTGTTTTAGCCCGGCTTAATCGAGTCTCTTACAAGTTAAAGGCCTTCGAGGAACCTTCAGGGGTTCTTTAGAGGGCGGCCACAAGGGAGCTTCACAAAGTTCCTGAAGAATGACTTCATTAATTATTCATCAGATCTGAGGGGACTAGTAACCTCCAACATGTGGACGGTTCAAAGAAGCAGTTTCCTCTCAGGCTTGGAGACACTAGTATTTTTAGTAGGTAGTATATTTTTTAAATTCAACAGGAAGCACAACTTTAGTCCGACTTTGAATTGGGGCTTAAGTGACCAGTTGTAAGTTTTTTATTAAACAAAAACAGATTCATCCAAATATCAGGATTTGCTGCTTCTGTTTCACATCTTTAAAAATTGAAATAATCCCCGACAAGCTGTTTTGACAATGTCTTTTTGAGGGCTAATAAAATATTAAGGTATTTTCTCACTAGTTCTAACATTTCATAGATCAAATGATTGACCAGGTAATTGGAAAAATAACTGACAGATTAATTAATAATGAGCAATGGAGCTGCAGGTTTCCACAATGTGTCAATCAAATGTGTCAAAGTCAATCCAGTCAACTTCTGTCACCGAAGCAGAAGCAGACGAAGTACTGCTAATACAACAAAGTATTTAGATTATGAAACAGAGTGTAGTTTAAAAAAAATCCAATTTATTCAAGAATTATCTGGTTAAAAAGGAAAATTACAAACAACTCAATATGGCAACCTGGTCTCCCCGGCAACCGGATCTCAATCCGATAAAGCTGCATGAAAGTCAAAGATTTGACATTTTGTAAGTTCAGAGAGCAGTTGGTTAATAGACCTTCATGTTATGGTTGTTGTGTGTGTTTATTTATGATCATGGTTTGTATAGGGCGGACCTAAACCTTTTACTAGCAGTGCATCTCTGGACCAGATGCACAGAGATCAAATTTATTTACTTCTTCTCATCTAACTGAATAAGATCCATAGACTAGACATCTATAGAAATGGGCAAAGCAACAGGGGCTAGAAAATGAGGCCAATGTGGAAGTGCAATACTCCTGACGGCCACTAGAAAATGTCACCATTTGACTTCAATTCAAAAATTTCCAAACACAGTGGTGGACAAAGTACTCAACTTCAGTACTCAAGTCAAAGTACTGATACTCGTGGTCAAATCGTACTCAACTACAAATGAAAGTTACTTGGTCAAAGTACTTATTTTAAAAATACTTAAGTATTCAAAAGTACATGCATTTAAAAATACTTAAATATTCAAAAGTACAAAGTAAAAGGACATTTTCTAATATCAGTACATTGCTGTATTGTTCTCAGTGTCCGAGTCAATCCCCGACTAACGTCTGCTTCCTATTAATGTGGTATTTTAATCTGAAAGGGCTTCGATGAAAAGAAAACTCCTTCCTGCAGTGTGTGTATAATACTTTGTTGGTTGACTGTTCGGTTTTGAGGCTAACATGCTAACATGCTGTTTAGCGTTTAAAGAAAAACAACAAAACCGTGCTGTTTCCTGTCTTCCCTCTTTATTGTTTGGTTCTGCTGCCGGTCACTTCCTGCCAATTTGTGCGACGGTAACTCTACCTGGACAAACTGCCTGAACCGCATTGGCAGCATAGACTGTATATAAAGTAAATAACCACACACTTCCTGGGAATGTAGTGGAGTCTAAAGTACAATATTTACCTTTGAAATGTAGCGGAGTGAAAGTAAAAGTTTCCAAAAAAAAACAAATACTCAAGTAAAGTACAGATACTCAAGTAAATGTACTCCGTTACTGTCCACCACTGTCCAAACATGAAATACTCCATCTGAAAATCATTTCATCTCGTGGGATGTGGTTAGTTTGATTGACAGGTCTGGTGTCCAATGAAAACAGACGATCTTGAGTCTCATGCACATTGAACAACATCCTTGGATTCAAGGAGTCACCCCCACCTCTTCACTCCCGCCTTCATATCCAAATATGGTCACTTCCAGCTCCAAAAAAAACAACATGGCGATGTTCAAATGTCAAACTCCTGACTTCAAAATGCTTCATCTGTGGTGAGATACCAAACAAACATTTCTTAATTATGTTAAAAATGCTCCTTCAAAGGGCTCGTCAGCTCTTTCAGGATCTTTGTTGACCCCCGGTGAACCCTGGTTTTGTAAAGTGTGATGCCGCCTGCTCCACTGGCCTCCAAAACCCAAGTTAAACATGGAGACAGTGCAAGGTTATTTATTGCCTCCATAAAAGCTGGTGAGTGCGAAAGGAAGGAAGGGGGGAAGATGGAGGACGGCGTGAGAGACGGAGCAGCTGCAGGCTGGGCTCTCCGAGAGGCTGTAGTTTGTTATCAGAAGAGGATCAAGCATCGCACAAATCAAAGCAGGAGGCTACACAGGAGGGATCAACTGGCTGATGCACACATGCAGCACAAAACACACAGTCGCATGTAAGTGAAGAGCAAGGTGGTCGTCTGAAAGGGTTTCAGATAAGCGTGCATAATCACACAGACGCACATCCTACAGACGCACTCAGTATGTGATTCATACAGCGCTAACACTGCATTGTTGCGCCTGAGTCATAAACACACACACGGGAATACACTGTCATACGTGATGGCGTGGGTCCACACACACACAAACACAACACCGTCCTTTCATACAAACAATTCACCACTTACACATTCTGCCTCAGCCCATTTTGTGGCAAGAAAAAAAAAAAAGACGCCAGTCCCTGTTTGGTAGCTGATAGTGAGAGCATCAAAGCTTCCAACAGCCTGAAGATGAGAGAGTTCAGCTGAGGTTATTGGATTAGTCCCTCTGCTCTTTGTAGAGTCGTGTCCTTAACTTATAGGCTGCAGTGCCGGATGGATCAGACTCTCCATAAAGGGGCGACGGGGCAGCAGGTTAGCTTCCAAGTAGACTTTAGCTTGTTATGGACTGAATGCTCCTGGTTCTTGTGCAGCACCGGCGGGAGGCACAAAGGTTTCATAACTTCAGGACGGCAACCAGCGTTACATGTACGGGGCTTATTAAGGCTCCCTTACAGAAAGACATTGGCGTTTTGAAACAACTGAAGAGCTGCAGTTTGGCGAGCTGGCACAGCGTGGAGCCCTGGCACAAAATAACGCAAAAACATCTTATGTACACTATATATACAGTGTTTTATAGACGCTCTATACAGGTTGTTTGAGACGCTGCTTCGCCAAAACATCTCCCACCCCCCGTCAGTAAGACTCTTGTCTGTATGCATTCATATAAACACACACCCACACACGACCTGGCTGCTTCTGAGACACCAACACAATGCGAGCGCACAATTTGAATGCTACATGTATGTTTGTATGTATGTTATGCACCTTATCCCTGTAATTGTTGTATCTTGTGTGCAATGACAAGAACGGTTTCCTATTCTAGTCAGGGCGATCATTGTAGTGTGAACTGCAGTCCTTCAGAGATTTCATTATATCAAAGCTGGTGTGTTGTCGTCCTCCTGCACCAGCTCCTCCGTCTGAACTCCTGAAGGTTTTCAGTTCGCTGTGGTTACATTTTGTACGTTTGTTACATTTGTGTTCTCTACTTGTCGACTTCTTTGCACAGTTTGTTACTTCTGTGTGCACACGGCCCTGCAGACCTATGACCTTTTATGGGCATTGTCGGGGTGTTTACACATGCAATTGAGGAGCACACATCTAATGATTGACGAACACAGCCGTGAAAATGAATCTGACGTTCTCCTAAGAACCTTTTATGAAAAACTAAAGATATTAATGAATGAGGCCCAATGAGGAAACTTCCCACAGTTGTACAGGGCGACCCAAGTGTCTATTGGCAAACCATGCAAGCGGCACCACTGTGAGACAAAAATGAAAACCCCATTATTGTTTCTTATATGGCATCTTTTAAGGTTTCACTTACTATGAATGAAATAATTTTCTTCCATCACTCTTGGTTTTATTGGATTGTTAAAAAGATTCCCAAGTTATTTTTTGTGTCCCCCTGTATATGAGAAATAGTTTTCTACACTTCAAATGCATATTTCACTTTAACCTGTAATGCTCTTCATCTTTTCATTGGCACATGAATCCATCCACTCCTACCAACACAATCGCTTCATGTCGACCATGTTTCTTCATTATCTTGCCAATAAAGACAAAACTGAAGCTACAAAACTAGCAGCAACTCACTCACTCTCTGTGGTCATGTGTGGGGCTTCGGACACCGTGAAACAGACTGACAATCATTTCATTTAACATATACTGATGCAGCTCCACTGCAGACACTAACTGATCCCAATATCTCACTTGCTGCAGGTGCATCACAGAAAAAAAAAAACACAATTTACATCAATACAGGAACTAGTCAGTAAGTGAAGAAAGGTATTCATTAAGTTGTAAATGTATTCATCCATATGGCGGATTATCATGAAACACGATGTTGCTGTGCTCACGTATTAAATATGCACAGAGTAATCCAGTCCCAGTAGTATTACATTTCACCAGCTGATTAATTCTCCAAGTTTTCCATCAGCTGATTCAAACAGGCGACAAAAAGTTTCCTCACCTCCCATCAGCTGTAAATCCCAACAGAAATCACAGTTCGCAGCTGAAAGGGGTGTTAATTGGAAATCTGACAAACGCTTACACCGAGCTATTATTTTGTGACCAGCAGCCAGATGCCTCGCTAACCTTCAGTTAGACACAAACAAGTGGTTTCAGTTATTATTTATTACAAATATACGGCAGCAGGTGGAAGGATTAAAGCAGAGTCCTGCTTTGTACAATCACCACGTCGTAGAGTTTCATCACGTCGAGCAGAGACAGAGCTCCAGCAGCCAAAGCTAAACAGCTGTTGTCAGGTTTGTTTTATTCAGAAAGGTAAAATAAAGTTGCTTTGTCCGCACGCGCAGCAGCACGACGACTGTTTGACTTTTAACTTGACGATTTGTCACAGATCAGAAGGGTTGGTGGAGAGGAGCAGCAGTTCAAACCCGAGCGCCCAGAGAAACGCTGCAGTGATTGGTGTGCTAATGATGCACCTTTTGTTTACTGCACGACGACCTCACGCTCACACACACTCGTACACACCATTGATATTCACACACAGATCCTTCTGACAAAGCTTGTTTCATTTTTAACACCGTAAACGTCTGGTGAGAGATTTAAGGCTGATTTGTGACGTGTAAAGATTTTAGTACAACACAAAATCATATCATCCACCCCTAATTTTAATGTTGTGTTTCCTGTAGTTTACTCCACAGTGAGGAGTCGAGAAGGATTTTAGAAACTTAATAAATCATCATCAATTTGCGACATCACTGACAGGTGTAGAGGTCTTGCAGCCAAAATCCCTGCATCTATGAAATGTGATATATTGCATTTTGGGATTATCAGCAGACAGTGATGTATGCACACCATCCCAGTTGATTTGTGGAGAAATAAATAAATTTAAAGGCCAGTGTAGGAAATATCTTCACACAAATAATTTCTGCACTCAAATTAAATGTCAGTACACAACTTTACACATTTGTTTCTTTTTTCTATTTGCACTTAAATTGTCATTCACCACAAGTCTTACACAGCGAGGCCCGCGGCTCTAACGGAGAAAAACCAATCAACCAAAAAAAAAATAAAATGACAAATATGAAAAGCCAGTAATTTACATCAGTCACTTTTCTGGTGAAAACCCAAAAAGATTACAGTGTTTTTTTAATCATTTATTTGACAGGAAGCACGTAACATTTACTTTTCTTGTTTTATCAAAAAAAAAAAAAAAAAACCTACATCCCACTTGTTACCAAAAGTACATGCAGTTTTGTGACCTGTAATAACCTCAACATCCTGTTTGATTATTGAACAACAGATGTGGACAGTGCAGGGTAATTATGGCTGCTGTGTGGTGTTGGTCCAAGTCTACAAGACAAGCAGCTCACACCGAGGTTTATTTGGCCCTTAAAGTAAAACCTCGCCGCCCGTGAAGAACATTTTTCGGCTGATTTCTTTATTTTTTTAATAACTTTGAATGTTAGACCTGGATGCAGCTGTCACACTCAGCCGAACACTGTCTCACCGCGGGCTGTAATTCATTAACATGGCAGACACCTCCTTTTAGATCCAGGGAGGAAGCCAGCCTAAACCGCTTCACAGAGGGCCAATCTCGTCCTCCTGTTTCGCCACAGTAGCCCGTCACCTGCTGCCAAGAAGCCTTTCAAGGGGATTTTTCCTGCTCCACTGATGCACGGTAAGGAGAACTTCCCTGTGGGTTTGCCTGCCCACTTTTTATGGTGTTTTCTTCTATAAAAGGAGATTTTTTTTTATTTTTTTCTGCAGAAAGTTCCCATCTTAACAATAAGATACTTGAAATGGCCAAGTTTGTTTCATAATGCCGTGGCCATTTGGAGGGAAAATAGGCCTATTTGTGATATAAAATAGCCGAGGCCATTTTTGAAAATCATTTCCACAGCGTGGTACCGCAGCCTTTTGTTGGGTTTTTTTGGAAGACGAATTCAAATCCTTTACTTAAAGGCTCTGAAAACTATTATTTCTCAATCAGCTTCTTACCATGAGAGACGTGGTTCTGCATGAACACAATTTTCAGCCAAAGTTACAAAAGAAAAAATCTCATCTCTGCACTTTTGTCTGAGCTTTTTGCAGCAGTTTGAAATGGACAGAACCTGCTGGAGGGAAGGTAATGTGGCATATTTTTAAACATCAATCAGGATTTTGCAATATTTAAAATCAACACATGATGACGTGTGGACTGTCCGGCATCACACCCGCCTCCTCTTCACTCACATGTCCAAATATGGTCACTTCAAACAATCAACATGGCCGCGTTCAAGTGCTAAACTTCAAAAATGCAAATCCACAAATGTGTGAGTGACATCATGTTTGATTCATCCATTTTTTATCCAGTCTCCTGCTCCCTAGCAACAGTTGTTCAGTCTTCAGCTCTGGCATTTCAATTATTACTCGTTGACAGAAAACACATTGAAATGTTGCCTCTGAAAACTAAACGGAAATACTGTGAAATGAAGGAATGCAGCAGGAATAGATATCAGTGCTTAATCAGCACTGTGGGAACTAAATTGCGTAACGGACCTTTAAATGGAAAAGTGGTGCTCTCCAGGTCTAAATGTCATCAAATTACATCGACACCATTCAGAGTGGCTGAGACATAAAGATAAAAAATAAAATCCTTTAATCTTGATTGTGTCGTGTTTAGTTAGTGGCAGGAAATATGGAAAAAACAAACTTTTGGAGGCAGAATCATGAAGTAAAAGATACATTAATGTGGAAACTGGGGAATGAACTGTGTCCTGTGATTTAAGTCTGTGAAGATCAACTTTCAACATGTTCTTTGAGTTTTCATTTGACAAGTTTGTGATGTTTCCTCCAGTCGTCCCAAACGTTGCAAATAACAATGTAACATCTGATCTGCAGAACGACAGGAACTGAGTCTTTCTGACTTGAAACGAGCATCATCATCACTGTGTCACAACCAAACACTGTTGAATGTTTGGAGCCAGAAGTGACCATATTTGGATATGACGAGGAGTGAGGAGGTGGGTCTGACCCTTGACCCTGAGGACACTGTCCAATGTGGACAACAGCACAGTTGGTCTCATTGGAGATCAGATGATGTCACTGTGACGAACCACAACTTTAAATATTTCTCTAGTCCTCCCTTGTATTTAGTCTTTACACTGAAATCCTTACAGAGGCTTTATCGGTGCATATGTGTTACATCAATACTGAACAGTTAAACATTATATGTGAAGAGTTTTAATGCTTTGAGGTCAGTCGATGAACTGCACACTGGGAAAACCCCTGAGATCAAAAAAGCTGACACCAATATGATGAAAACTTCTTGAATATTAAAGTGTCAGTCAGTCATAGTCAGGTGTAAAATACTTTTTTTTTTCCTGTCACAAAGTAGAAGGAAAACTTAAAATCTGCAACAATGAAAACAGTCATGCAGAGTACCAGTACATAAGCACTGGGCTGACTGCTGTGTACAGTAAAGTGATGTATTATCTATTAATCCATCTTATTGGTAAGATCAGTGGTTGTTTATTGGATGCAGGAAAAAAGGTGAAAGGAGCTAATGTGCGGGTGAAGACAGATCAGTGTAAGTATTAGCACTCCTGTTGGGCTGCTGCATTTTAATGATTTGTTAATTAAATAATCTTAATTAAATGAATAATAGAGTTTGTTAGGGAAAGGTGACTTTGGCCTGAAAATGAATGTGACTCTTGACTGTAATTGAAAGTTTTCCTAATTCAGATTAAGCTCCCAGAGCAATGTGCAGAGGCTTCGGGGACATTTATTCTGAGGAAGGTGAGAACCTCCTCCTCCTCCTCCTCCTCCTCCTCCTGTGAAGCTGCTAACACTGCTCATGTGAGCCTTTGTGATAATGTCAAAGAGCGAACAGTGCGTCATATATTTCAATGAGGACCTGGGTGGCACAAAGCATAAGCCATTTTTCAAACGAAAAATAAATGACTGCAGAATTGTATCATTCACTGAGCACAATGGGCAAAATGAAATGTGTCTTGTTGACAGTGTTACATATTTACAGAGTTCAGTCTGTGACAAGCAACACATTGCACACACTGCACACACTGGCACAGTTTAAATGCTGGAGGGATTACAGCAAGAAAAAATACATTTGGTTCGGCTGGGAACATATACATCCCTTCCCACCTGGATTTAGGAGACATGTGAGAAGAAACACATGTTAGGAGGCAGAGCACTTAAGTGTAAAAGCATCAGTGGAAGACTCTAAGCCTTACAGCGTGTGTGTGTGTGTATGTGTGTGTGTGTGTGTGCATGTATGTACAGGATCTGTGTGGGCTGTGCGTTGGTGCGTGTTCATGTCTGACTCACACCAAAGCCAAACATGATCAAAGCTGGGACAGAGCGAGACGGACAGACAGTGGAGGACAGAATGAGCCGGAGATGGATCCAGTCCAGTCCTCACATTAGACGCCTGTCTGTCAGGCATACAAATTATTGGCCTAACAGCTGATAAGATGCAAACTGCAGCGGGGATGAGGTGCATTTAAATGCGATGACGTCTTTGAGCCGCACTCCAACACCTGCTCGGGCATATTTGAGAACAGAAGGCAGAATGCGTTTCCCTCCCTTGCACCCATTTAAAAATGCCACACATCTGGGCCTGGCTGTGCCCCTGCTGCTGCTGGAGGTGCGTGGTTGTTGTGTAACGTGGCCAGCAGCCTGCCAAAAGGTAGAGAGGCAGAATAATAACAAAAACATGTTTATTTCATTGACAGCGCCAGCAGGAGATTTTTATCCAAGCTGCTGAGTGCTGGGCCTCGGTGTGAGCGGGCGTGTTCAACGAGGGTCTGATTGGCCCCGTGTCCAAAGGCCTCGGGCTGGTTTACACAAAAACGCTGTTAAATAACACAAGACTTCCAGCGGAGGAAGTCCTGCCACTCAAGATGGATCCAGCCAGCGTGTTAAAGTAATTACAGCTAACAAGTGCATTCAAAACACTCTGCTTTTTTTACTAATCCGTGAATTGTGTGAGGCCAGTGAGAGACTGTTATTCAAGGTGGGAGCTGTGAAGAAAGATCAAAGATGTCAGCTGGAACAGAGCAGGTCGAAGCCCCGAGTTTAATGGTTGGAAAAATCACCAGGTCTGACATTTCTCTGTTACCAGATATTGACGCTTAATATTTGTTTTTATCACTGCTCCGACCTAATCCTTTTATATCAACTGACACTGGGTCAAATTGCTGCATAAAAGCGTATGTAAAAGCTTTTTAGCGCCTTCAGTAGCCGCTGCACAGTCTCACCGTGCTCATCAACCTGCAGCAGGCATCAGCAAACCAGCTCTAATAAACTGTCTAATAACCTGCCCAGCACCAAACCACAAACTGGAAAAGTTGGTGATGAATAGAAACCAATTGGCAGCTAAAAAAAATAATATTTCCCCAAAGCAGCAGCAAAAACAGTGTGAATATGAGACTGGCGCTCATTGGCCGGCCATAAATATGACTCTAAATAAATGCCAGTGTGTAAAAAAACATTAGCCGTATTAATATTATATACTTTACAATGATTTATTTACAGCCTGATCTGCTGTGACAGAGTGGCCAGAAGAAATAAATTAGCACTGCTTTATAGACCCGATGAGACTTTCATCTCTGGATGAATAATAAATGAATACACGTGAATCTTTAATAATGATGGCCTTATTCTCCATTAGTAGTTCTCAGAGTAAATTGAGTCATCACAAATTTTTGATTATCTCACCCTTCTGCTCATCCTGTCCATCAAACAGCCTGTTGAAGGATATTCAGTCGCACATCAGTCTGAGAAAAACCTCAGGGGTTTGTCACATCCCAAACATCAATTTCATGACATTAAGAAACATAAAGATGCAGTTTAATGTGGTAGCAGCTGAATGAGGAATGCACAGCTTATTAAAGTCAATGCTTTTGAGGTTGATGGTTATGTTTCGGGGCGTGCAGGTTTAGGATGTGGTGGATGTGTTTTGCTTTGATTTATCTAAGAAAAAGGACAAAGTGAGTGATTTACTGGTGTGCACCGAGCCTGCTGGTGAGGTCACTGTGTGATTATTAAGTCATGACATTACCTATAATATATTTGTTTTTGCATTTGTTGCCATTTTTTGTATATTTTTAAATCCTACCCGACAAAATAAACTTTTTAAAGAAGTAAAAAGTGTGTGCATCGTCTCCACAGTGTGCCGACCCACAGACCCGTGCTCTGACCTCTACGGTGCCCTGCAGGGGGCGCTGCACTGCGGCGCACAGATTAGAAAACATAAGGTTCAACTATGTCTCTGTCATTTAAACATGATTGCATTTCATATGCAAAGCGACTCATGTGGTGATAACTGCAGCAGAAGTGGGGCTGTGAGTTCGACTGGCGGCTTGTAATTAAGCAGTCGTGGTTTAAATCTTAGCAGAAGTGACTGTGTGTAGTTGCACCATTTATTTGCCGTGTTTTATGTTCATATTTGCGCTTGAATAATTCATAACACCCTGCATTAATATTCTTTTTTGTGTGAATCACGAGAAGACTGAAGTGACTGCTTGACTTTAGCAGCCAGTATTTCCAATTGAGTTAGGAAGCGACCAAATAAGGAAGATGTGTGAGAGAGAGAGTGAAGTGTTGGCGCTGTGTGGAATAATATCACGAGTAGGTGAAAGGGAGTTATGCAAACAGAAATCCTGAACTATTATCTTCCCTCTAAGTATAGTAGCCGCTAACCACCTCCAGCAGCACAGTGCGGTGAACAAAGTGTCAGCGTTTGAACAGGAATAGAAATATTAGCTCCAGCCTGCACAGCGTGGAGATCTGGCAGATCAGGTGTTGCAGGTGAGTTCCAGCAGCATCACAGCTCGTGAGACTCACAACATCCCCGTTCTCACACATCCTCACTTTAACACCTCATCCATACAACACTCACATGTATGCCACAGGTCTTCTGAACATGAGACAGCTGACACAGGATTAACCACTGCGATGTCGCTGTGATGTCTAAGTCTTCAAAGCTGAATTACATTGAATATGTGACAACTAAAAGCTTTAGCTTCCTTAATCTCCTCACATGTAGGTTACACTGTATTGCGGCAAGTTTCACGTCTGTGTGGCAATAAATTAAACAGACTGCATGTCCTCAAATAGAGACTGGGGCCTTTATTTAGTCCAACTGGATGAGCTAACAGGCCTCGATTAGAGGCAGGAGGTTTGGTGGATGAGATGAATTAAAGCCTCATTTTAAGGCTTCAGTTGGGAAGAGGCGCAGATGCAAACATTACAGCTACTGCATTACGCTTTTAAGACATTTGGGATCCAGCCTGAACTTGTTCATACTGATGACACTGTTACAGGAATTACAAATTTCCCATTAAAGTCGCAATGAAACATAATTTCGAGAGTATCTAACATCCGCATCGTGACATATTTCCAGCAATAACAGGATATGTAGGCGGGGCGATCAATCTGATTGGACCATTGAAAAGTAGCAAAACACCGTAGCTAGCTAGCTAGCTAACGTTACCAGACAACAGAACTACAGAGAAGTCACTTTCAAACCATCCAGCTCCTACAGACATTAGTTTATAGTCGCCTAGCAACCGAACTGAAGCCATGTTCAATGACACTCTGTAAAAACTGGAACAAAGTAACAAGTTGTTTCTAATTGAACCATTTGGAACTTTAACTAACATCAGAATCCAAGTCAACACTTTGTTACAAAACTAATGATACTGTAACAACTAACTACTGATTATTACTACTGTGATGTACACATACACACCAACAGAATTTTGGTAATTTCTTTGGAGAACATCATTAACTGAACAATAAGACCAGACTTTTTATTTAAGGTGGACTTTAACTTAATAGGTAATACAACAACACACCACTGTCGGTGTTGTTTAGTGTCAACAGCATTTTGCTCTAGTCTAATCATTCTTGTGTTCAGACCAAATTTGTCTGTGACTGACTTCTTTCAGATCAGGTTTCTCTGTTAGAGAATTATTTATGGAGGGAGGTTTTCCACAGGTCAGCTTCAGATCGAATCCTAGACCTTGCTCCCTCCTGCCACCAGCTCCTCCAGAATATCTCCCTCCACAAAGCAAGATATTAAATGTGAAACAGCCGAAGCAAGTGTTAACTAAGGTTAGTGATCCACTTCACACTCTCAATAAATATTTCACCACTTTGGGCAGTTTTTTTTTTTGGCCTGTTCTGTCTGTGTTGTGTGTGTGTCTGGTTTTTAACTTTGCGTGAGGGAAATGGACAAGACAGAAAATGTTTTCTGCACCTGAATCTGCTCGACGAAATGTGTTGCAGGCAACAGGCTGCTCTGCGTTTTCTGTGCCATTTATGCCGCGTGAAAACACAGCTGGTGTCAAGCCAACATCACAGGTTGTAGGTAGAGAAGACAGCAGGAGGCAAATCTGCTCTAAGTCGACACGAGGAATTATATGCACGCCAAAGTTAGATGAAGTTGCTTGTTTGTGCAAAGAAAGAAGATGCTGTAAACCTGAATGTTTGTTGTGTAAAAACTAGGGGTGGGACTTGCAATGCATTAATTTATTACAAAAAATTAACTTATTAAAAAAAATTAATGCATTTAATCGCAGTTTGCATTTCAAACAATGCAGAGTGTTTGTCAGTGCACGACTTCCTGGTACACGATTACACTGATGCACACACCAGAGCTCGGCTAATGGTCAACAACATGGAGGAACTGGATGAAAGTTCAATTTAATTTAAGCCTGTCACATGACCACCTATATTTGTTTTGGTTTTTTTAACCAGAAAGGATTTATTTTATTTTATTTTATTACACCATTTACAGTCAATACTGTTCTAAATACAGTATTTAACATACTTCAAATGGCACATTAACTTTGTTCAATTTTGGCCAGGGATATTTTTTTTTCTACTGTTTTGAATTGAAATGCAATTACCGTATTTTCCGGACTATTGAGCGCACCAACAGTTTCATGTCGTCCACTCTGACCAGGCCTGATGTGATGATGCTAAATGTAGCGGCGGCACGGAGCTTGCTAGCTTGTAAAAAGCTAACGAGCTTCGTGTCACCGATACATGAGAAGCACCAGTGTTTATGGTGCAGGGTTCAAAGCGTCGGAAAAAAGTAGCGACTTATAGTCCGGAAAATACGGTAAAAGCATTTTTCCAGACATTAAAAGAGCCTGAGTTTACAAGATTCATGTCTGTGTCTATTATTTGATTTCACTGTCCTCTGAAAACCATTTAAATAAAAAAAAAAATCAATTTTGGGGCAAATATTGGTATGTGTCTAAAATGCGATTAATCGAGATTAATTAATTACAAAGCCTCTAATTAATAATAATTTTTAAATGAAGTCCCACACCTGGTAAAAACTAGAATTATCAGTGGCTCTACCTGGAAAACAGACCCACTGTTAAAATTCATGAGTGTGCCCAGTCATGACTGCGACGATTCATCCATATTGTGCATTTTAATCCTACTTAAATGTCCCCAATAGACTACCCCATTAACTCCATCTGTAGCACTTTGCATTGTTTAATTTAAATGTGCTTTGCATATCTGTACTTCATTGATTGCGATTATGTTGTGATGTTGTTTGTCTTGCCAGGAGCCCAATTACCCGTCAGAGACACTAAAGGCTTGAACTCTTAACGCCACTGCAGAGAAAGTCTGGTAATCTGTATGCTTATCTGCTTCAAAACACCTACTAATCTGCTTAAAAACACCTCAGAGTTAGACTGTGCAGTAAACCTCTACATTGTGCTCTTTCTGGAAAGGTTTTATTTTTTATTTTTTGGACGGTGAGAGCTTTAAAGAGACTGAAAACACAGCCACTGCTCTCATTATCTGCCCTTCACTTTTCTGAAGCACTTTGAGAGAATTTATGTACGTGTTTGTGTGTCTGGGCCTATCTTCCCTTGTTGTTCGCGCTGGTGAACGGTAATCTGAATGAATAATTAATTTGGCTGTGAACCAGTTATAAACGAGAGGTTTGGTTTTCCTTTTGCTGAACTACAAATGTGCTTTGATGTTTTGCACCAAGGCTGACTAAGAGCAAAAAAAAAAAAGGAATAAAAATAGGAGAGAGCTCCGTTACAGCAGGTTCAGTGACGGCGCTCCCCACAGAGGATTTTACAGAGGGAGAGGATTTGAAGCTAATCCCACCAACAGAGTACAGTATGAATGAGGGCAACCAAGTGATCCCCCCGCTGCATCTCGGAAAAGTTGCTCAATGACACTGCTGTCAAAAGCTCTTAACTGATCAAACTGGCAAATTGGTATTTAAGGCGAGCGGTATTTATAGGAGCTGTAATCCAGATACAGATTGATAGAAACAAGTCTGTGCTACAATGGACAGTGATTTCTGCAAATCTCCTGCAGAAGAAGCATATCCTTTCTGAGGAGACAAAGCATCTGAATACAGCTTTTGTCAGCTGAAACCCACATAACTCTGTATAATTCTGCTCAGATAGAAAAGGATGTTTATCATTTGCTCCTGCAATGTGTCAAAGACGTCAAACTTGGTCGTCTTTCATGTGCTATTTCCAATGATTGTAAGCGGTTCAGTGTAGATAGGTCCCCAACGTTCCTCATCTACATGCTTTTGTTATCTGAGGAACAGTTGGGAATTTGACTGCACTTGGCTCCTCGCATCCGGCAGAAACTGTCACACTTTATTTCAATTATACAGAAAACAAGGGTAAAATATGCTTGGAAAAAAACATCACATATGAGAATTTGCCTGAGTTGGTTTGGTTGCACATTTGCACCTTCCCCACAAGATAAGAGTAACAACCAAGGAGCAATTCATTACATTCAGGCCAAGATCAACAGATGGGATCCTGTCTGCAAAGCAAATTCAGAAACTCTCTAATCGTAAGTTTGGTATTTGAACATCACCATGTTGTTTTTGGAGACAGGAAGTGACCACGTTTAGATATGAAGGGAGATCACTGGTGAATGAGTGAATAAAAGTGCAATACACCCAGTGGCCACTGGAGGCTGGCTCCAAAAAAACAGGTGACTTCAATTTATAAAATCCAATTTTTCTATCATGAAATAGTCAGTCAATAATTGCTTTCTCACAAGTCATTCTGATGTTATTACCTAAAGTTAATTCTTGTTATCAGTGATCTGGGGTCCATGTGAAAAAAAAACAAAACATAACTAAATAGATAAGAGGCTTCAACAAGAAATATTTAGGGCTTAGCTGGATCAACAAGTCTCCAATGAGAGCAGCACATTGGGCAGTGATCTCAGATTCAAGGGTTGAACCCGCCTCCTCACTCCGTCCTTCATACCCAAATATGGTCAATTTCTGGCTTCAAACAACCAACATGGCGTTGTTCAAATGCCGATCTCTCTGCTTCAAAAATCACAAACCAAAGGGTGACGTCACACTTGCTTGCACCAAACCACCTGTAAATCACGGGAGATCAGACCTGTCAATCAAACTAACCACGCCCCTAAATCATCTTCTTTTTGAAAGGATTTTCAGTTGGACCAGCTGATCACTGAGAAGAAGAGCTGAGTTTACTGACTGAATATTTCATGTTTATAAATCAAGATTGTTGGATTGATAGTAACTATAGATCCAGAGTTTTTTTTGTGAGCCAGTGGCCGTCGGTGGTATTGCAACTTTTACAAACTAAGAACTGTAAAATGTTTCATCTCTTTGAAAAATAAAACTCCTGACCAGAGTGAAGTCAGGTGTGGTCTTCTGCTTTCTTTCTTTCTATATTTATTTGAATGGGACAGCATGTATTAATGAACAGCAAATGCAGTAAATACACCAGATTTAGCTAAACGCTAATAACATGATACACTAGCTGCTGCAGTCCATCTGCTTCAAGGATGCTGTACGGAGATGAGATCAGAGATGCTCGCCTGAGATGACCCCGGTTGTAATAAATGGTTATGTGAGTGACAGCTTCCTTTCAATCAGCTCACATCACTCAGGTTTTTTCTTTTCTGAAGCACTAAACATGAAAATCCCAGTAAATGACCAGTTTCCTTTCCTTCTGTGTTCTGAAGCCTCAGCAGATCCTCTTGACCACATCTTTGTACCTTACTGCACAATGAGTCGACAAAGGCTGATTAGATAACTGTGCTACGAGTTCAACAGGTGCATGTAAGGAAGTGGCCGATGAGTCAACACAAGAAACTCAGAAACGTGATGAATCTTGTAAGAAAACAATTACTTCACCACAAGATCCATTCAGCAACTGTTGAAGCTTTTATTATCGTTCATAATTAGATTTTTATTTTCTAAGCACTTTGACCAGAAATCTTGAATTGAATGTGGATAAGAAGTTTCTAAGTGTTCAAAAAAAGTGGAAATGCAAAATGTAATTAGGATTGTAATTGAGAAACACATAAATGCAGTTTTCCAAAAGAAAATCAAAGCAGCATGAAGTGGTTTCTGTCGTCACATTAGAGTCCATTTGATGTGAACACTGGCTGCTGTGCAACATCCAGCACAGTCTGACTGAGCTGCAGAGTTTTTAAGGGATCTTTGAGAAGTTGCCACAGCTTTTCTGTGGACTTCTGTCTCTCCATGTCCTCCCAGACTGACTCCATGATGTGGAGATCAGGACTCTGTGTGGGGGCCAGACCATCTGTTGCAGGACTCTTTGTTCCTCTTGTCAGCGTAGATAGTTTTTTATGACTCTGACTGAACGACTAAGGGGCCGATCAGACGTCTCCCTGATGGCATCAGTCAAAATCTGAGCCATTTGATTTTTGTCAGTTTTGATCATTTAAATTTAAAAAAGGGGCAGATTTTATTCTAGTTTCCTGCCATGTACAGTCTACTCATGCACTCTTTGTTTTGTATGTCTTCTAATCAATCTGAGGCTGAAGCTATTGCCATCCTTGTTCTGCACAGTTACCATGGAAACAGGTGTTGTTTTCATCCACAGCAAGGTTAGCGTAAGAGGCCAGAGAGTTTTTATTTGTTGGCAAAATAGTTTTCATCGTGGTCCTGGATGCAGACTGTTCTTATTAGAGTTTGTGTTTTTGTAGCGCCGGCTGAGAAAGACTCAGAGGCGAAATAAAGTGTAGGTGTTTACAGTTATAAAACAACCAAGCAGGTGGCTCCATCCTCCAGTTCTCTGTTTAATTGTAATAGGCACAAGGAGTATTTAAAAATGACTGCGTGTGGAGTCAACAGCGAAGCGGCTGCACAGAGGCAGGTAGATTCAGTCATGATGACGGCGCCATCACGGCTCTGATCCCTCACCTCCTTCCTCTTACCGCTGCTTTAGCCCTTGACACCCATCACCTTGAGTTGCAAGCAGAAGTCTGACACTGATGATACGTTCCCTGGGCAGGAGATCCTGGGAATAGACCTTATCCATCATCCTGCTCCCCCTCCAATAAAATCCTTTTGCCGGAAAACAACAACATGGGGCGCTGCAGAAAAGAGATTTAACACCCAAGATTCAAGGATAACTAACCGCGCTATGGAGCTAGGGGGCAAGCTGGAGTCTTTAAGGTCAGATTATCCCACAAAAACAGCAAAACACAAAGCAGGGAAACTATTTTGAGGCTACTTACAGCAAATATGGCTTAAAAACATCCTCATTTAACATTGTTCAAACTGATCTCCACAGAGATTTCTCTCTGCAAGAAACAACTTCTCACCATAAGACACAGAAATTAGCTTTATTCCTCCTGATGAGGCTGCTTTTATAACATGCAGATAACCCCAAAGCACCAGTAAAGTTCTGACTGTAGCTCAGTGGACGACCGCCGCACTTTTGATTAATCCTCTGGAGGAACCTTTGAAAATCTTTGGGAAAACTTGTGAGAACTTGCGAGGAGCCACAGCAGAAAGATCATTTTAGGGAAAGGATGACGAGGAGTTTGTTTTGGAAAAGACACATTTTACCCTGCTGAACGTCACCATCACAAGAAAAATGCTGAGGTCTACTAGTGGCCTCTAGAGGCTGCAGAAGTGTTGGACAAATAAAATTGAAAATAAAGGACACTCATGATTCTGCCATGTGTAGAGCTGCTGGTGGAGGCGAGACTGGAGGAAAGGCCACTCCAAAGTGTTTACCCTTTCAATCTGAAGAGCATGAAAAGACATTTCATGGCAATTTGCATATCATCCGTTCCATCAATCCACTTCCTGCTTATTGAAGTCGTGATGGCTGCAGGTTACACAAGGTAGCCCTGACTCTCTCTTTCGTAGCCACGTCCTTTAGCTCTAGTGGACGATTTCCAGTCCACATGGAGAATATCATCACCCCCAGCACGTCTCACAAGAGGCACCAACAGTGGGAGCTCTGATCTGACGCCAAAACCAAAGAGCAGTGGTTCTCCTCAAATTACACTTTCCACATCTGGGTGGTTCTGAGAAGCCGCGAGCGTGTGCAGGACATAAATTTCATTATCTGCCCGTGTCCACCAGGGTCTGACCCTAAACTCCTGCAGGCTGCAGCGCGACACTGTGCAGCAGCTCACACAGAAAAACACCCATATATGTAGACACTGCATCGAGAGCCGAGCGTGTGGATCATTGTGTAACTTCACTCTTTAAGAAATGATTCCATTACAATAACATTTTAGGCTTTTAAAGTTTCACCTGTAGCTCTGTCCACAATCCACCCATGACACTAATGAACCCTTTTCACTAAACCAAAAAGTTGGGGAATAATGGAGCCTTCAGAGCACAAATGCAATTTTCTGAACACAATCTGCCATATAGAGCTAAAAGCTTAATGAAATTTGTATTTGTGTTCCCGATTGAGGCCAGGCTGGAGAATGAGGGCCATATAAGTTTAAAAGAAAATGAGATGCTTTTCCTAACAGCAGATTGAGAGGTGTGCTGCGATACATTAGGGGCGCTTTCTTCCATTAGAAGACACAAAAGATATTTGAAAGAATCTTTTAATAATGATGGCGGTGCATAATTGAGGAGGCTGGGAGCTAATGGCTCAAATGTTAACACAACTGTCTGAGCTGCATTTAAATGATGTGCCGAGGAAGCAGCATCTGAATCCTCACAGGGCGCAGCGCTGAGCGAGGAGGACCATTTCATGTTGTTAATTCTTCATAGACATGTTTCAGACACATCAGAGTGAACAGTGACGTGTCTGTGTCTGGCTGTGTGGTCAGGGAGGGTTTGCTGAGTGTGCACAGAGCTCTGAAGTCTTTAATGTGACTAGAAACATTTCTTATTAGTCAATCAAACGATGGCAAACAGACTGACTCCAAACAATGCGGGAATTTTGAGAGATACTGATTTAAATGAGGAACAATTTGTCTTTTCTGTGTGGATTGTGCTGAAAAGGTACAGAGAAGGTTACTTTTACTAAACAAGTAACATTATTATACACTATATAAGACTATAACATCTGTAAGAGCCATTTTAAGATGGATGTTGGGTGTAAACATGAATTTGTCCACCAGGTGTCACTTTGTTTTTCGGGCCTATTTAGGTAGGAACCTTTCGTCAGGTGTCAGTGTTGCTAGTCGGGGAGCACTTATGGTTTTTGACCGCTGCGCCGGGAAGTCGTGCTGTCAGTGTATTTGTGTTTACTAGAATGGAGATGTAAGATACTTGCATGTGCTAAACCCACATTGAAGTACAGCAACGAAGGAGAAATAAATTATCCATAAGCAAAGGAAGAAGATGTCGCGTGTCTTTATCTAAACACAAGACACAACAAACGGTGGCCGGTGAGCGCGTCAGTTACCCCTAGCCCGCCTACGCAACCCTCAGCGACTTTAAGCGATAGGCTCAGCCGCTATAACATCTTTGGATGATCTGTCCCTCACCTTACTGCTTATTAGATAAAATATTTGATCTATTGTGGTTAAAAAATAAATGCAACAAAGTAAGACGTACATTATTTTCCTCTGAAATGTAGAAGAGCAAAAAAGGTGGAAATTTTAGGAAAACACTCAAGTATAAGTACCTTAAAATAATACTTAAGTGCAGTATTTGAGCAAATGTACTGGTAAATGTAAAAATTATGTTATTAAGACTGTAATTGTTCAGATTAAATAGGACTTATGTTTCCATGGTTTGTGCTCTATGTAGTTTTATAATGTTTGGTGTTCATCTAAACTTTGCCAAAGTTTCCAATCATGAGGTAAAGTGAACTCTGAATGTCATTGGTCGACATTTTCCAGCCAAAGTAACTTTGTATGTTTACAGTCAACTCTCAGAGAGTCCGGCTCCGCCTCCTGTCACTCTCCCCGACGTTAGCCAATCAGAAGAAAGTGGGTTCTTGAGAATGGAGGTGGGGGGAGGGGGGGGGTCATAAATGTCCATTATAAGATAAGTATGAACTTTTTGACCTGCAGGAGGCCTGGAGTGTAAATATAAAGCTGGAAATCTATAAAACTGTTTGGTGTGAATACAGACTCACACTTAATCCTCTATGCAGCTGACAATGTGTGAAAGTAGCAGCGTGGTTAGCTAGTTAGCTCTAAGAGGGTTGTCTATGCTGGAAAAACTACTTCATGAAACTCAGTTTATAATCACAGGAAGCCTCATTTTCTTCATTAGATAGATGGATGGATGAATCTGTATTAATCTCTTGGGAAAAGACAGACACAAGATTACAAATACTGCAAAACATTTACAAAAAAACCACACAATAACCCTCTAACATGTCATCTGTATGAGCGTCAGGATGGCCTGAAGCTCACACAGATGTGATGCTCCTTGTTTCATCTGTGAGCAGAATTATGAACAGTCAGAGAGTCTTTGTGGAAGAGATAACACGCTGGAGTTTTTGGCATTTAATCCACTAAGTAGTAGAGCTTTAGTGCACCTGAGCAGACTAAAGGACGCGTAGGAGGCGACTATAGGAGAGGAAAAAGCTGCTGTCGACTGTCTGCTGCACACTGCAAACAGAGCATCACTAAAGAGGAACATTGTTTTCTTGGTCGTCTTTCAGCGTCTCTGGCTTTCATTCAGAGTTTAGTTCATCAGCTTTAATAACAGCAGGGCTGGAGCTGCCAAGGTCGGAGCGTCTATAGCCCTTACTGCACCATAAGCATTAATCAGGCTCTTTATTTTTCTGATTTTTGAAGCCAGCACTCCATCAGCTTATTTCTCCCAAACCTTTTTCTGCTTCCCACACATTAAGAATTGAAGGTTTGAAGGTTCACAGCTCAGGTTGTGTTTCCGATATAAAAACTAGAAGTGATGCACGATCAGTAAAGTTCCTCGATATAATTAAAAATGGCAATAAACACGCCACAAATAGTTGTTCCTCTCATCTAATTTTAACATTATTTCAGTCACTTTACATCAGCTTCAACTGTTAAAAATAAATGTTTCAAAAAAAAAAAACAAAAAAAAAAACATCATCCTCGAGTAAAGACAACACAGCATCAGTTAAAAGGTCAATAAACTGGATGTGGGGTTAAAGACATTTGATGGAAAGCAGCATTTGTACAGTATAAAAATCCCATTAGTTGATTAGAGTCAAATGGCACCTTATCAGAATAAAGCTCTAATGGACCACTGCTTTTCAACACATCCTCTCATCCAACAAGCTGTGATCTGATTGGGGCTCAGCGGCACATTATCAAGACATTCAGCTTTAAGAGACTGAAAAACAAAAAAATGAGGAAATATGTATTCAGTGAGGGTTTGGTGGAGCTTTTTTTACTCGTAAACCCTGTGGCAGGGGAATCAGTTTCAAAGGATTTTACATATTTTCCACCGTTTCTGCTCATTGCCAAGTCGTCATATTGCCAGCGGATAGGTGTCAGTGAGTCCATGAGGGCTGTAATCTGGAGGTGATCCCAAAACTTTGGATTAATACGGCTTCATTAAAGAAATCATTTGATCTTCTAATATGAGTGTTGTGTCCTTGCAGGGACCCCACAGGTCCCCGCGGTGCTTCTCCGATGATAATAGATTTTGTATTTTGGGATATTGCCACTGCATATTTAATAATTAAAAATTGTTTCATTACATGTTATTTCCATATGTTACTGTCAGCGCAAACTGAAATTATGATGCAATTCAATGAAAAGCACAGGAGAGGAGTCACCATTCATTTGAACACACACCTCTGTCAGGGTCTTAACCAGAGACTCATTGATTTATCAGTTTGCTACTTTCACACAACATCTATTCACAAACTGTTCAGGATTCAGTTTGGTTTATGTTTGAACTGAACATCTCCAGTTGTTACATTTACTAAATGTAATCTTACAAAGTACAATTCATCTTCTGAAGTAGTGTAGTACAGTGTTGTTCAGAAGTAGTCAGTTTCTGCTACTTTATATTCCTTTGCTACATTTCAGAGGGAAATATTCTACTTTTTACTCAATAGCAATTTTTTAACAGCTGTAGTTATAAGTTACTTTCCAGATCAATACTTCACATGTAAAAAATACAGTTATATTTACAAAATGTGCAGTTTATATGAAATGTTCTTTCTTCTATCACCTGTGGCTGAAAAGCTAAAGGTGAGGAGGCAGTAAGAAGTGGGATTACTCCTTTAAAGATGATGATGTGTTATCTCTAATGTATAATCTTAAATACACTTTAATATATTTGCTGAGGAAAGGCACCATGCAAAACCTTTGCAGAGTCACACTCGTGTTCAATCCACTGAGAAGATCTGATTTCCACCTGAACTATTTCATAACTCACAACACGACCTTGAACACACACAATACACTCACTGTACAACACACTGAAACAACTGAGGTGTGTATTTATTTCTATTCTCTCATTTTATAGACTTTACTGTTGTTTTCAATCCCTAATGTGACTTATTATTTAATATTTTTATTCTTAGATGGAGCACCCCTGGCAGAGTACTTCACACAGTTGTACTTGTAACAATAAGCAGTATTTTTATCCTGCATTGGCTCAATATAACGTGCACATTATTACTTGTACAAAGGAACTGATGTGTCTTATGTCTCCACTGCTCTATGTATGTATTAGTGTTGAAAAAAAATAAATTAGATGAGGAAATTCGAAAAGAAAGATGTAGTCTGATGTTTAATAGACACATCCAGAGCGGTGGTGTCCACACCGGGGTACTCGAGCTGATCTGAGAGGGCTGCGTGAGTACTGCAGAGAAATGAGAAGAAGTGGAGTCACCACGAGCAGCAGGAGTCACAGCACAAACTGAGAGACTCGGAAAAATTGTTTTCTATTTAGCGGCAGTCAGAGCAGTAATTCTAATAAAGATGACTACTATAACACCTAACACCTAACACCTAACTTTACTATTAATAAAGTTAGGTGTGACTGGTGCAAACAAACAGCAGGGAGCAGAATGGATGCTGCATGTATGAGGATTTAAATAAGGAAATCTACACAGTGTGGGAACAACAAGCAGGACTGAAATTCCTTTATGACTAAAATGGTCCAATTTGTAGAAGAGTCGGAGCAAAGAAGTGAGACGCTGCTCACACAAAGAGATGAGAGTACAACAGAGACACACGACACATACAGTAAATACAAACGGCTGCCTGGGAGCCACAGTAAAAGGATGGATCAGGATCAAAAGCCTTCTGCAGAAGAACTAAATGTGGCCATGTTTCATGTTTTCTGACGGGAGGACATTTCATTTCAGATGGATTCACTGCTGTAAGCTGTAGGTTACAGGAAAAGCCTGCGGTGTAATTGTGTTCTCCGGTCTGCTACAGTTTGGTCATGATGGGCTCTGCACTGTTCATCTTAAAGGAGCTTTCCTGCAAATAACACACTATTGATTATCAATAAATCCCAGGACATAAAATTAATCACCTACATGTTTGATAATCTGTTAATTGATTGAAGTCATTTATCACACAGCGATGTCAACATCAGCAGGTTAGAGCATCTCAAACGTGAGGGTCTGTTCGTATCCTCTGGACTATTGCACTGTAAATTAAATAATGTTGGTAGTTTGTGCAATAAAGAAACAAACAGCTTCAGCATATTGCTTTGGGCTTTGGGAAATCGTGATGGGAATTTTTCAATACCTTTTTACGTTCTTTAGATAAAACGATTAATTTATGGCTATTACAAATACTACTTCATTGTTTTTGGTCTTAAGAGTACAATACACTTCCACCACTAAATTAAACAAAATATGAGCATCAGTGCATAATGAGAAAATGTGCATCCAATAAGAAGGAGCAGAGAGAAAACCTTATGTAATCTGCTCCCTTCTCAAAATCAGGAACAAAGGGTCAGTAGCACTTAACAAGAAGGTGAAATGTCACAAAACATGAACAGACAAATCAATAACCAAACTAGAAAGCACTTGATCAAATGTAATCATCATTTCTTTCTTGGGTGTTACTCATAGTCGAGAGAAACGGCTCAGCAGCCGGGCCTCAAGTGAAGCCAATGCAGAAGTGCAAATAAGTGCAACACCACCAGTGGCCACTAGATGCTGGCTCCAAAAACATTTGCACAAAAATCCTCTTTTTCAGTGCTGAAGTCCTTCTGATGTCATTAGTTACCTTAAACTATTCTTCTCAGAGTCCTGGTTTTCCATCAAAAATTGTTTCATCTGAATTTTATTTTATTTTTTTTTTTTTTATGAGATTCTCAGTCCTGGACCCAAGGAATAAACCAAGTCGACACAAACTAGGTTGAAACTATTGTGCAATGGGAACTGAAGGTTATACAAAACTCTCGATGTCAGCGCTGATGGAAATCAGAGGGCCGACCGACTATAATCAGGTTAAAGGTTAAGGGGATATTAGGATTGAGGCGTGTGGCTGGTTTGACCGGCAGGTCTGGTATCCAATGAGGTCCAACCTGAACTTGAGTCTCAGACAGGGCAGTGTCCTTGGGTTCAAAGGTCAGACCAGTTTCTTCACTCCTCCCTTCATATCCAAATATGGTCACTTCTGGCTCCCAGCAAATTCACTAAAGCTCAATTTACCAATGATGTCTTCTACATTACACCAGCAGAAAACCTTGAATGTTATATGATCTTAAATGTAACGGCTCATATTCATCACTCTGTCTATGATGATAAAAACACAATAGAAGGTGAAATAAATTGTGATACTGGTCAAACTTTGCTGGATAAAGTTTCAGTCGCTGCTGTTCTGCAGATGGTTTTAAATTTCACTCAAGTTCTGACTCATTACTTTCTGTGATGGAAACATCCACGTCCAACACCAGACTTTAATTTGGGACAAAGTGTGAATGGGCTCTCAAATGTTAACAACAAGGGTGCTGCCAGTGGCAGACACAACACTTTTCCATCTTTATGCTTTTCAAAAATAGAGTGTGTTGTGTTTGGGGAACAGTGGTGATGATGCCCACTTCAGATGCCACACAGATAGCTGGCAGTAAACACCGACAGAGAATAACACTGTGTTCATTAAAATGCTCCATTTCTCTGGGCACAGTGTTTGCAGTTTTGCATTTTGCAGGAAGCATTTCACATGTTTAGTGTTGTTTTTTTCTTTAATATAAGAGAAGGTGACACGGATATAAGGGACCAGCAGCTCTAACGTATTTGGCATTTCATTTCCCACCGACCGCGGCATTATTCACAGAAATGAATTCTGTCCACACGCGCCGTGCAGCATCATTGTCAGCTGCCATGGGAACAGAGCAGAGGATTTCATGTAATGTTGGTCGACATGCGATGTCATCTTCCCCTTTGTTGTATAAGAATCCCGACTTCAAACTACATCACACCTCCAGGACGGCGTGTTCTGAAAAAGCATCCGATGTGGGTTTGTACAACACCACCTTTGAATAGAGTGAAAATTATTTCTTCACAGTTGAATCATTTGAGCTGAATTGGGAAGAAAAATCATCCACCTTCTTCCACGGTCGCCCTCTGGTGATGAGCGTCCCACCCCGTCTCCCCACTGTCTCACAGTGTACAGATTTAGTCAAACTGTCACTTCACAGCTTCCCATTGGGCGTCACCTTGCTCCTGAAATTAAAAAGCAACACCCGGTGATACCAAGTGAGGCCATCCTGCGACAACCTGCAGGAAACATCTTTGCAGAAGCCTCTACCAGATTTTTTTGTTTCGGGTAAAACGACAGAGGTTTGATCTCAGTAGGCGTCCCTCCCTCTGCAGGCCTTCATACTCAACTCTGAATCACCGCTGTTACGCAATCTGATTTCTGAGACTCCCATTCATCACTCTTCTGGGATGTAACCCACTGCTCACACATTAACTGGCAACGAGGGAGAAAGAGTAAAAATAAACTAAAAGGACATCTGTGGGTTTTTTTCTTCCAAGCACTTTAGTTACTATTCACTTATGAATGAGCTGAGATATTTCCCCAAATGCCAGTTAAGTTGGCAGTTGTTGGGTGACTCATTCAAGCTGCTGTCACTGGCAGTCCTACAGGAGAGGAGACGGTGTGATTACTTTATCTTTAAGTTGTCATGGCAACACTGATGCTTGCAATTTGAGTGTCCTATAGAAGTTCTATGTAGGTCAGATTTTGTCCAGTTTATCCATAAGTACAAGGTCAACAAAAAAGGCCCCTCTTCTCATTTATTACTCTGGGTTTTGTTTCATTTTTAAATAGTTAATTCAATGTAAATGCTTTTTGCCTCTTGTGTTGTTCAGTGATTATGTGTCAGTGACATACACCAGAAAGCTTGGTTTAAGTCAAGTACCCATTTTCACCACTAGGTGGAGTGTGCAGGTAGTGAGTCTGGTGCATAGACTGTTTATAGAAATGGACGAAGCCGGTGTGATGTCACTCGGTTTGTGGACTCGTGATGAAGCAGGAGTTTGGTGCTTGACTGTGGCCATGTTGGTTGTTTGGAACCAGAAGTGACCATATTTGGACATGAAGGGAGGAGTGAGGAGGTGGGTCTGACCCTTGAACCCAAGATCACTGCCTAATGTGTGTGACTTGACTTCAGTGCTGCTCTCATTGGAGACCAGGTTTGTCAATCCCCTTAGCTAACCCCTAAACACTCCTCTTCTTCAAACCCAATATCTACCGTATTTTCCAGACCATTGAGCGCACCTGTCTATAAGCCGCTATTGAATTTATTCGAACAGTTTCATGTGTGTCATATGTGACGACGCTAAATGTATCGGCGGCACTGAGCTTGCTAGCTCGTAAAAAGCCAACGAGCTTCGTGCCGCCGATACATGAGAAACACCGGTGTTAAAGTTCAAAGCGTCGGAAAAAAGTA
>OOFC01047358.1:72880-92431 GCA_900323345.1 Pseudochromis fuscus
TCTTGGATAATAAAATAAATATATAATAATAATAATAATAATAATCTAATCTAGATAAATAAAATGTGTTTTTCAGTTTCATCTTCAATAAACATTAAAAAAAAATACACAAAGTCTGATGTTAAAATTAAGCAACAAACTATTTGAATAAAGAAAAATTACTGTTGTTTTTCACATCCCAGCTGCTGCAATTTATTTATTTATTTATTTTTACAGTGCATGTCAGTGCACCTCCGGCGAAACACTGGATAAATGCCTGTTTTAATAAAAGAAACACGGGGCTGGTTTTGTTGCAGAGTCATAAACAGAAAGTGTGTTTTGTGAGTACATCTTAATTGTCGTTATGTTTGAGCTCTGGGGCAGGAACACCAGTCGTATGTAAATCACACAGGTTGTACACAAAGCTCCAGTTTAATCGAGCTTCTCTTAACGAGATGCTGCAACCAGCATCTCCCTCGCTCTGCGTTTCTCTTTCCCAGCGAGCGACTCGTTCAGAGGACTGATCCTGAACTTTTGTGGCTTCTGGCTCCTTGAAATGAAGCAAAGCGCAATTTAAATTCCAACATGAACCCAACTGAGCGTAAACACAAAGATTCTCAAAACATATCATAAAAAACATTTTTAATCTGGGCTGAGGTTTAAAAGTTTGTGTGTCGACAAACCTGAAATGTAACTTGCAGATACAGTGCAGTGAGAATAAATCATGATGTGCATGAAGCTCCTGCTCCACTGAAGAGACTAAAAATAGCAGCAGATGAAAACATCACATCGAGCAGAGTGATGACGGGACTGTAACATTTCTCCAATTAGCAAGGAACAAACACCAACGCCATATTCCCATTACCTTCTCTGCATTGTTTTCAACCATTTTCAGGTTTGACTGGCGCTCGTTTTAATTACGTCGTTTTGAAGCGGCTCTTTTCTTCTGCAATTGGATAACGGCACCCGACTGGAAAATTAGAGCCAGCAGCTCTCACAGCTCTTTCTCCAGATGAACCAACTAATATCTGCATAACAGTAGTGGAAGAACGACGCATTCATCTGCATTTTCCTTCACTAATTCAGCTGAATCCCTTTGTGAATTAAACACATTCAGAAGTAAAGCAACAGCGATGAACTGCTGAACCCTCGTGACCTTTGAACTTTGAGTTTCTCTGCATCAATGGTTCTGACGATGTATTATATCAAAGAGAATAAAGGAGGATGAAAAAACTCATTTTGTGTAACAGCTGGTTAAAAAAAGAAAATAACTAAGTAACAAAAGGAAGTTTGTAGCAATTATTTTACTTTAGATCCTGTAAAATTTAATGCAAAAAATTGATTATACAAGATAAATCTATGAAAAATTACAGAACCAGTGCTTCAATTAACTGTCACCAACAGTGTGAAAGATATTCAACATTAATATTTAACATTTTTATCTATTAAATAATAAATATTTGTAGTTTGTAGAAAATAAAAAAATCTAAAAGAGAAATTCTACTGAAAAAATTGGTAAAAAAAATTACAGATTATTATTATTATTATTGTTTGTTTGCAGTGTAGTCCATTAGATCAGATTACAAAGTGTTATTAATCCCCAAATGATCCTTAAGCCACAGCATCAGTTCAAACACATACTACAGATGTATAGATTCACAATACACAACAAACAATTAGTCAATAAACAGATTAATTTATAGAAAGCAACTTTAACTAGAAAGCACCCAGAGAGCACAAACCTCCATGTACTACCTGAACACTGCTGCCCTCTTGTGGTGAAACAGTAACACTGACTTAATATTTACAGGATTTGCACCAAAATTCAATCATTTATTCCTTGGGTGAGACGCTCAAACTAAATCTGTTGTGTAGTGTTTCCATAAAGCTGCAAACACACCGACAAATAGACCAACACAGGCAAAAACGTCCCTGAGATCCGTGTGAACATTTAACTGTGAGTATTCATCATCAACAACAACCAAAAAAAAAAGACAAATGTGGTGCAAATTATAAATACTTTGCCGAGAGGCTGAGCGTGAAACTGGTGGATGAGTTTCTCTGAAGGATCCCTGCACAGTGTGGAAGAGAAATGGTGCTAATGGATAAAAAGAGAGTGGGGTCACATGGGGGGAAAACGCCGACATGATTGAGGTTCCCGCCCAATTAACTGGAGATCACTTAAATGGTTGGCGAGCTGAAGAGGTCATTATCCTGAAGAGCTCTGAAGAAACCCATTAGGGCTTTCCAAAGCTGGACCCATGACTCTCCCACTTTGGTTTTACATTTCTCCAATAAAAAGACACACGGCTGGTTGTGCTCCGCGGCCGCCGGCTCTTTTTGTCAAATTCTTTACCTTGATTGAATGTGGAGAACATGTGCGGTGAAGCGTGTGCGTCCGCGAGCTCAATCATCGACACACACTATCAGACGTTCCCCTGCGATAAGCTGCACAGCATAGTATAAGCTATGGAGAAACTTTATCCTTTCTTTACACTGAGCTAAGCCAAAAGAAAAACATCAAAGAACAAATCAATGTTTTCCACAAACTGAGCACTGCACACAAAACAGATTCAAGAAATATTGACTTCCACGTTAGCCCTGCAAAACAGACGGTAAACCAAACAAAGTACAAATGTTTCCCCGAACAGCCAGAAAAACATGAAATGCAACATCAATATATACACAGCTGTAAAGGGGGACGGGTATCTCGGGGCTTTTTCAGCTGAATACCTCGTGCATGTTGTGTGGGAATCGTTCATTCATGCACAGGAGCTCCACATCATCACTGACCATCACAGCATCTCCTGTGTTAGTCATGTCCACCAGCACCTCCAACATGAAGCTGTGTGTCAGCCTCCCTCTGACATCCCCTCACCAGCATCTGCATTCAATCACACTGTAATTTATAAAGGCTTTTTATAAATGATGCTGATGTAAATGTGCTATAAAAAGCAATAAAGGACATAAAACTAATGTAAAATGAGAGGATTTGAGGCCTGAGGATGAATGTGTGTAATAATTTCTCACTGCACTTATAGAAAGATGGTTCAATTGATGGAGACTGATACGCATGGGAAATAAAATCACCTACAATACACCTGCTTTACAGTTAAATATAATGAATAAATACATGAATGAAACAGCTTTAGATACAAATGTAGATGGAGTTTGGGTTTTGAACGTGGCCATGTTGGTTGTTTGGAGCCATAAGTGACCATATTTGGATATGAAGGGAGGAGTGAGGAGGCGGGTCTGACCTTTGAACCTGAGGTCACTCTCTAATGTGAATAAAACTGCTTTGTAAATGAGTATATGAAGAACATGAAGGTGAAAAACAACGACAAACTATCAGAGTAACACACTGGTTACACTTCAATACATCTGAGCACTGTTGCCCCCTTGTGGTGAAAAAGTAAAACATACACACTCCGATTTTAACCAAAAAATATTGACTTGTTATTTGTTAATACTCGAGTTTTTCAGAAAGAGAAGTAACTTCCAGTCTGAGTCAGAATAATCTGTGTGTCTGCCTCCTGCTGAGTGTGAAGCTGCTGTCGGCCTGTGGCTGTCACTCCCTCGTCAGTGTGACTGACACTGAGGCCAAATTAATTCATATAGTTTTACATCAGGAGAGGATTGAGGGGCCTCATTACATGTATTTACATCCCCTGATGGCTGGGGTTTCATTACATTACTTTTACAATTTCTGCCAAACTTTATCAATTATCTTGGGGGGGGGGGGGAAACATCTCAGCCCTTTGAAACTATACATTTTATTTTATTTTTTTTATTATACTTTATTGCAGTTTTATTCTGTATCCTTAATTTAATTCTTATTGAAAGTACTTTGTAGCATGTGTTTTGAAAAGTGCTTGATAAATAAATTTTACTACTACAATTACTACATGAAATAAATCTCAAACATTAATCTACTGGATATTAGGAGAGATCCTTAAAGTGCTGAAACAATGTTTGCATTCAAGCTATCACAAGCAGAAACAGCCACTGAATTATATTTTACTTTAACATGTTAAATACGATTAAACCAAAGTGACATCTCTCTGCGCTGGTTCAGACTGCAACTAACTGAAAACAACATTTAACTGAATAACTTTTTTTTTTCCACTTGTACTATTCAAAGGAAGTGGATCAAACAGATGACAACATTCACTGTTACACAATAACAGTCACTTCTGTCTGTTTCTTTCTGTGAAATCTGCTCCTATTGGCCAGAAGCAGCATTGACCTCCAGCTGTTTTCACCTGTTGCCATGGTGACTTCGCTCCACTGAGGATAGCTTTTAAGATAAAAGTGCACAATTATGACAAAGTGCAAGAGCAAAATGCCTGTTACATGTGAGAGCATTAGTCATTTAGGTCACTATTATAATATCTCACATTACACAGGAAACACTTTTATACTTTTGGTTCTCGTCCAATGAACTCGCACAAATTGTTGGTTATATGTTTTAATAATTACAAACTCACGACTGTGTTGCTATGGGAGACTGTGAAGGGCTGATGATTTAAACCTGAAGCCTAAATGAACGTCCATCACACTCAACCACACGATGTTGATGAATCTCTATTATTAATGTGTATTTTCTGACATGTGTCTGTGGCACTGCTGCATCCGCCGGGTCGACAGTGTCGCACAGTTACTGCTTTAAAAACATTTTGCTGATCGTGTTTCTACAAACTTTGGTCATTTTTACTGATTTACTGAAATCTGATGTGACTGTAAATTTAAACTAACAACACACCAAAGAACAGAGCTACAATATTTCAATTAAAAGAAAGTTATTATAGTCAAAGTAAACTTTAAATGCAAGGAAACCAGAGACAATTTGAAAAGCAAATTTCATCAAAGTAAATACTTAAAAAGAACAATGTGCTCACACAAAGTCATTTAGGTTTACAGCATACTATTCATATACTATACTGTTCCTTTAAAACTTTACTTTTAATAAAATCTTGTGAATATAATGTGAAAACAACATATTGAGTTTTGGCTTCTGTTCAGTTTAATTTCAGATCATTTGTGGACTGTTTTGTATTTTCTTCAGAATCAGAAAACATTTAAATCTGCTGCACAAAACTGTTTTATGAGAGATTTATTTAAAGATATAGATTAGATGAGCTTGTAATGAAGTATTTTTACATGGTGCTATTAGTAGTTTTACTTCAGTAAAGCCGTTGATTACTGGTTAAAAAGTTCTGAAACTAAGTCTGTAAAGTGCAAATGTAGAGCAGAGCAATTACAGCTAAATTACGCAAGAAAAAAAAAATGAAGCACAATTACTGGGAATATAAAAAGTTCACATTTGCTGGTGTCAGGGCTCATTTGCGAGGCCCCACCGGCTCCTGTGGACCCAGAGAGCTGCTTTATCCACTTCACCCTC
Source organism: Pseudochromis fuscus (assembly GCA_900323345.1). NCBI lineage: Eukaryota > Metazoa > Chordata > Actinopteri > Pseudochromidae > Pseudochromis > Pseudochromis fuscus. The sequence continues at coordinate 78,264 of OOFC01047358.1, forward strand.
GCACCAGGTGTGTGGCTCTGAGTAACATTCACTCTGCCGCTGATGAAAAAAGGCCTTTTCAAGAACATAACTTATTACTACTAATGAACTGTTCATTTGTAATGGTGCTACATAATAGTGATGAGCAACAGGAGCTCATAGTTTTCCCACCATTTTTTTTTTTTTCCCACTCCTAACCACATCTCTCGCAGCAGAGCCCCGGTAGAGACATTGCCATATGACCTAATTATCCCTCATTAGTGGCCTCAGTAATTACAGGCCCCTTTTTACAGCTCCATCTCCTCTGTCTCACATAGGAGGGGATTTCAATTAGGCCTGCCTCACAGCTCTGCCTGCCTCGCTCGCACGGCTGAGCCACACTGTCACCTGTGTAGCCAAGCATAGCCGAGCACCAGGCAGCCCAACAGTCAGCTCCCACACAAAGACGGGGGGATATAAGTGTTTCCTCTGCACCTGAGTTTTTATTCATTCGTATCATGGGCCCCCATCAATGAGACATGACAACAAGACAGCTTCAAGAGGTATCTTCTTTCAGCGAGGGGAGAAATAACCTTTTATGCCATCCTTCTGCAAGCGGCACATCATGAAAAATACATAAGAAACAAACTATGTATTGCAGCACATCTGCCTGTCATAGGTAAATAGCATGTGATATGCAAAGTCTCCGGGTTCTGAGCGACGCCATAATGGCTCCATCAAGCCGGATTCGTCAAACACGAGGAGAAGGGGAAAGGATAAGTTTGAATCAGTAGTTTTTACATTATTCAGCTAAAAGCACAGAAGAGAAAACAACAGAGGAGGAGGAAGAGGAGGAAGAGGAGGAAGAGGAGGAGGAGGAGGAGGAGGCCTCAGTGTTGCAGCGAGGAATCACTACACAGTCCTCACACTTATCATTTATCTCTCACTCCAACCCCAGTGCCAAATCAGTCACCCTAATTAACAGGCCAGCCAGAAACACCAATCAATACTGCAGGGGGATAATTAACCCCTTGTGTTCTCAATCGTCCCTACAAAGGTGAAATTGAAATTGATTGAGATTACCTTTTGTTGGCTAATTGTGGCCCTCAGCCGTGTGAAGGAGGGTCGACTAATGGCATGTGTGTCGTTATCAGGAATCAGCAGTATTGATGCCGAGCTGCAGCGCCCGCCACACTCCGGCGTTGTGGGGAATATTCCTGCTGAGGGATTGGTTTTATTTTGAAAACTCGCACAACTGTGGTGGCTCCTAATGGAAAATGTTGTACAGGAAAAGGATGAGTTTCATTACGCGCCATACAGCCTCGGTCCTACTTATCTCCGGTTACCTTTCGTCTCGAGCTCGGTGCCCATTTAAGGGGCTGGAGCCAGAGGGCCTCGGGTTGAGGAGACAGAAAGGTGTGGAGCCCCTTGGTGTGCACGCTGCTTAATTCAAGCAACACCTCATTTTAACATGAGGGCTCAGGGTTGTTGGTGGAGTGGCACTACTTCATCTCCAATCTAACAGCCACTAATCTCAGTGTGTGGTCAGCTCTGTCAGCCAATCACTGCAAGATGATGGATTTTGGAAATGTGTGATGTAGATTGACCTCTGAACCCGGCTTGACCATTTTTTATCTTTACAAAAGAGGGATTGGTTTAAATAATATTCAAATAAAACAAGAAGTGCCTGTTGGACCTGGGACTTTGAGCTGTTTCTGTTGTGTTTATATCATTTGCTTTTTACAGTTTTTCATTAAATTGTCTTTGATGTAAGATGTCTTCTGGGGAAAAAACTTTCAAATTAAACATTTACCACCAGAGCCTCCAAAGTTCCACATGGACTTTTTATGCTTGTTTTAATTAAAAATTAAATTTAACATGCAAAATCTAACATTCATGTACAGCTGCAGTGTTTTTGTTCACTAAAACTCTACAATCAAAATCCGTTTTGGTGTTTTTCTGCTATTCTTGCTTCATTGTCACGGTTTATCGTGTCTTACAACACGTGGTATATAGTAAATCAGCTGTTTTGCCGGCTTCTAGTGAAATTACCGTAATGACACAAAATTTACTTTAACGTGCAACATCTCAGCTCTCTTTTTCTGATTGCGCAAACTGTGACGTAATTACGGTAACCCAAAAACCGCATGTGCAGACCTGTTCCCGACACACTCGGAATTAAAGGGTTAAGGGGAAACTAAATTATGTTGGTCGTTATTAAATGTGCAAGGTTGACAAGTAAATGTGATGCTAGGTTTTCATATTTTGGATATTGTGACTGCAGATATTATTTTGCACAACAGTTCACTGAGTCCAAGGCCTTTCTGTTTCCCCCTCGACTTTATAAGTACAAATATCAAGCTAGCATGAAAAAATTAACTTACTTTATGGATCCTGACGTGTAGATCTGCTCCATCTGCAACCCTGTCCTCAGCTCATACCACAGGTCCACAGGTCCACAGCTCACGGTCCGGTTTGGTGCAGGTATCTGGGCCTCAAAAGTCCATTTTCTCCAAATCCAATAAATACGACTGAGCCATGAAGATCCAGGGATGCTGCAGGTGCGTGGTTAATGGCGGCATCACTTCCCAACACTTTCAGGTGCAGTTTATCCGACTCAGGGGCAGTTATCCCGGGTAACACACCTCCTGACCACCGCCGTGCCTCCGTCCTCACAACTGTATCTAAATTAAAAACCCAACACGGTCCAATAAAACAAATACACCGAGAGTAAACCGTCTCCCTCACACACAACATCTCACTTTCACACCTGTGGATAACGAGCCTCGTGCGTTCGGAACCAATCACCTTCCTCTTGCGTCATCACGACACAAGTGGTCCAGGTGATGCCGTCAGCGCCCTCTGCTGGACGCAGGAAGGAGGCAGGCAGCGGAGGGATGACGTGAGAGGATTGCAGAATAATTTTCAGAAATCAAATAAATAAATAAATAAAGACTCGTTAAAGCACATTTCAGCTATAACTGCCATAAGATAAATAAATAAAACCATGCAAATAAAAATACATCATGATTTGATTATGACAAATTAGGAATAATCGGGGTCTGGTTCCAAATATTTGCAGGTCAGTGATGAAAGTTTTAGAAACCCCCAAATAAATAGTGAAATAGCTACAATTAAAAAAAACAAAAAAAAAAACATGAAAGTTATCTTTTGCTTTTACATATTGCAACATTTGTTTTGCAGATTTTTTATTAATGTAATTAATTTCAGGTATATTATACACCAATCTGTGAATAAAAAAACACTTCCCAAAAGCTGTTGTGTTCATAATAAATTTGGTATCATAACATTATACTGTTACAATAACTGTGTTGATCAGCTGGTTTCTGGCTCCTCTCTGCAGTCATACAGATATACTCTTTAGTATTTGCTTCCAATAACAGCTCGGGGTGGAAACAACAAAAGATCTGCTCTGTTGTTTCAATATCTGTTTTGCCAACAGAGCAGATAATACTTTCAAAACAGGAATCTTTGTCTATGCTGAATTTTGTTTAGCTTTGGGCCATCTATGTAAATGTAAAAACTCATTTTTTTAAAGCTTAGCACTAAAATCAATGCTTGTTTTTACTCAAACACTTGCTACATTATTTATCAACTTCTTCAAAACACAGGTTTGGTGATGTTAGTAATGAATATGTGTGTAATATCTCTCCTCTTTGTTTTCAGGATTGGATTGAGTGGAGTTAAATGGCAGGATGATGACAGAAAAAATGTCTCCATTTATGTGAAACAAATCCAAAAAATTATCTCCATCCATTTTTAAAGGGATTTAGTTAAAGTTAAAACACTCAACTTCAGGAAGAAAGTGTAAAACCGTGATGTCATTGGATTAGACACAAATAGTTGTGACAAATCAGTACAAAAAAATTACAAAGTAAACACTGAATGTGATGTAATTTAACAACAATATACAAAACACAGAGTTTAGACTGATCAGACAGAGAATACACTGTGTTGATCATTTAATAAACAGGTTTATTGTCTTTGGACTTTTGTAAAAGACGATGTATCATACATGCATAATATACATACAGTCTGCAAACAGGTCATCCCAGACACACACTGAACATAGAAATAAATGAAGCAACTGCATCTCAAAAATGAGGCCAATGCAAAAGTGCAATACTCCTGATGACCACTAGGTGAGATAAGGGTGTGGTTAGTTTTCTTGACAGGTCTGTCTCCAATAATTCACAGGTGGTTTGGAGCCTCATTCACCAGTGATAACGAGTCTCAAACATATTGGACAGTGACCTCGGGTTCAGGGGTCAAATACGGTCACTTCTGGCTCCAAACAACCCACATGGTCACGTTCAAATACCAAACTGCTTCAAAACACCACAGACCACCAGGTGAAGCCACATGAGCTTCGTTTGATCTACACACAGTCCCGAGCGCCTGCAGCAGAAATATTTATTGACACCCGATCGAAGAGACTCGCAGCAGCAAATCCAAGTCGACACTGTTCATCACCGTCCCCTTCGTCCTAACAGGCGTATTTTTCCTTTTGTCAACAAGATGTGTATTTAATCTCTGAGCATATTTAACCTTGTGCTGCAGCAGCTCTTTTTGTTAACGTGGCAACAAACAATTCAGACGTGTGTCGCACAACAAACAAACAACCGTCTCCTGTTTTCATTCATTTGAGCAGGAGGACTGTCGGCACACTCAGAGACTGGCTGGTGTCTGCCGCCACTTCTGGCTTCACAACAACTTGAGTAGCACTTGTGGAGCCCACACTCAGCTCAGCCCCATTAGACTGGCTTTTAGTGGGCTTCAGATGGTCGCAGGTGTCATAACCTCCAGAGGACAGGTCCTCACAGGATCCTCTTCCCCTGAATGAGTCTGGTCCACATCAATCCAACCAGATCCTCACACCTGTGGCCACCCATCCTCCACAGCTAAAGACAAGACAAGACAAGACATGAAAAGAAAAGACGAAAAGAAAAGAAAGGAAAAGAAAAGACATTTGGTTTTTAAAACTGGTATTAATGGAATAATGGAAAATAAGTAACTCATAAAAAATATACTTTTACATTCAAAGTCACTCTGTAGTTTGTAGCTTTAATTTTATTTAATTACTCAATGAACAACAGGAAAAATAAATAAATAAATGGGTGTCACTGGCAGAAAACAGCAATTAAAATACAGTTTTACAATTTTTGCATAAGATCTTGTTTTATTTTGTTATAGTTATTACTTGTTATGTGCTACTGTCAGTTAATAAACAAGTCTTTGTAAAATGACACAACCAAGGCTTCATTTTAAGGTTAATTTTCACTAATTGCATCAAATTTCATGAATATATTCACAGTATTAAACATGAAACTGACAGTTTTATCTATTAAATAAAAACATGTGACCACAGCTACTACTTTTTTTTTTTTATTTCTGTGTATTTTGGTAAAAAACAGCAACAATCTGTACAAACAAGAATAATCTACACACTTACACATTATATCTTACATTATGGGAGACACATAGTGATAAAATTAGTAAATATGGAAAATCCATGCTAATTGATTGATTGTGTGTGTGTAAGAGTGAGTTTTGTGCAATTTTACTGTAAAATTCAAACATTAAAAATCCCTTTATCGTCGCTATGTTGGAGACAGAAGTGACCATATTTGGACGAAACACACTGTCCAATGTGACTTGAGTTTAGGTCTGATCTCATTGGATGTCTCTTAATATCCCTTAATGAGCTGCTTATCCAGTTTTTTCCATCATTTCCAACATTTGTCTTTAGGTTTGACTGATGAATTATCCACATATAAATAATACAATTACCGTATTTTCCAGACTATTGAGCACCTGTCTATAAGCTGCTATTGAATTTACTCGAACAGTTTCATGTGGTCCAATCTGACCGGGTAAATGTATCGGCAGCACGGAGCTTGCTAGCTTGTAAAAAGCTAACGAGCTTCGTGCTGCCGATACATGAGCCACACCGGTGTTTAAGCTGCAGGGCTCAAAGCGTTGGAAAAAAGTAGCAGCCTATAGTCCGGAAAATACGGTAGTTCAGATTCTTCTCAATGCTTGAAACTATATAAGAAAAGCTTTTTTTTAGATATATATTTGAAATCCTGAGCAACAAACACTGGGAGCCATTTTTTCTTTAACTAATAAAACCACACTTTGAAATTAAAATGTTTAAACATATTACATTTTTTAAAACACCTCTGGGCAAACTGACGCCAACTCTGGGAAAAAATAAAAAGTAATAAAAGGACCAAACTTCAACATGCAAACAGAAGTACAACTTTTTTAGCAAACAGGATTTTGCATTTTACTGTCAATAATTGGCGACGTTAAAAATTAGTCACTAAAGCGTCCTGCTGCGTTGGAGCAGTGGGAGCTCTGAGGAAATTTAGCATCACAATCAGCTGACGACTTTTTCTCTTCTTGGGAGTGAGTCAGCAAACAGAGTGTGAAAAGACATCAAACTTCAGGCAGGTGGAGCTTTGAAAGCTGCTATAATGAGCTGTGACAGTTGGAAAGCTGTGGACAGAAATTTGTCTCATTAGGATTGTGAGTAGAGCGCAATGAGCTATTGAATATTGCTGTCTACACTATCCAGGAAAAGGTAATTTGGGGTTGATGGATGCCACTGCTATTGTTAGTACAAATTATAAATCCATTCCCGCTGTAGGGGAAACAATTTAAGAATAGTGTGAGGGGGGGAACATGGCCATCAGTCCTGTGGTCCCGTGGGTGCTGCAGGGCCCCTGGAGGATTATGGAGGGGGAAAGAGCAAGCCTTCAACTTTTATACTCTGATTGTGTTTCTGAAGGTGGGAATGTATAATTGTTTCCTCAGAAGAAGTCAGAAGATCAGCCGTACGTCATCCTTTTATCACAACTTAGAGGCTGCAAAACAGAGGTGCAGAGTGAACCCTCACATTTGATTTTAACACTTCCTCCTGGTTTTTTATAGCTTCACACTCTGCAGAGGTGAACAAACACTTTTAACGTTTCACACTGCACCAGAGTGTTTCCCATAATTCCTGGAGTCATTAGCTAAAGTTTATTCTTGTTATCTAATGAATAATTACAATGGTTTGGACTTATATGGTGCGGCCCCTCCGACCGCCACCAACCCATTCATCCGGTGGCGGTAAGCTAAGCCATATTTAGGGGCGTGGTCAGCTGGATCGACAAGCCGGGTCTCCAATGAGAGCAACACTGAAGTCGAGTTTCATATACATTGGGAAGTAATCTCGGGTTCAAAGATTAGTCCCGCCTCCTCACTCCTTCCATCATATCCAAATATGGGCAAATGAGTCCACAAAACAACAGGTGGCATCCATTTCTACATCACAGGCTGTTCAGAAACAAGATCACGGTCGTCATAGTAACTAAACACGATCTCCAGTTCTCCTCCTGAATACTCTGAGATGTATTTATTTCATGTACTGCAGCACATGAATAACCAGCGGTGCACAGAGATACCGTACAGTCGTTAACATTTTACTGCTGCGTTACTATCAGTGTTTCCCATCAGCTGCATTTCCCAAAGATTAACATGGACATGCACAGAAGACATTTTACACACAGCTTGTGATTAAAATCCACCGTTATGATCCACACTCAGCTGTTAATGTGTAATATTTACCAGCTACAGACTCTCTGCTGGTGAATGTTGGTGCTGTCTGCTTTCACACTCAGACATCCTCACACTGCTTTGAAACGTTTGAACTTCCAGTCAACAAAGTTACTTTGTTTACAGTCACCTGTTGGGGAGTCAGGCTCCGCCTCCTGTCATTCTCTCTGATGTCAGCCAATCAGAAGAAAGTGGGCTCTTGAAAACACCAGTTTCAGACACAGGGTGAAATGAGGGACTGAATGAATGAACATTTAAGATAAACATGAACTTTTTTGAACTGCAATCTGTGCAAAACTCCTCTGGAGGAGACCAGGACTATAAATATAAAGCTGGAAATAATAGGACCTCTTTAATTATTTGGAGAACGATAGTTTCACTCTGTACAGGGTTGAACTATCAGCACTGAAATGTGTTAAATAAACTAAAATAAAAACAAACTCATGAACAACTTGTTAGTTTGTTGCCTTCTCCCTGCAGCCTCAGTGTTGAATATGATTTAAAAACAATAAACAAAATACAGACTTTGGACTAATGAGAAGAGTCTCCTCAGATACTGGAAACTGCATCACTGGCTGTGTTGGAGATTTCATAAAATTATCTTATTTTCTTTGTGCATTGCAGATGAAAGTTTTGATGTAGTTGTTGCTGCAGGGAGACAGATTATAATCCTGGCTGCTGCTGCTAATCTGAACCGTGGCGTTGACATCAGGTTGATTGACAGGTGGGTGGAAACATGAATCAGGATACGGGTCAAATATCCAGTTTGGGTCAAATAAAGTTATCACACCTCTTACTGATGCAAACCCACTAAATATGGACCCCTGAGGTGTCATTAGTGCTCATTAACTGCTAATCTAGAAATATTTAACACTTTTATATTACTCTATTTATTGGAAATCCCTCAAAATATGTTGTATTTGCTGCTGCTGTGTAAAACTGGAACAAGCAGAATCTGGCAAGGATGTGGACAAATGTTGAACAGGGGACCTACAGCGAGTACGGTTATGCAAGATTATTAGCAAGATCAAAAGACTCTGCTAAAGATTCAGCAAATGAATGTTCAGTAAATAACATGAAAACATTTTGTACGAGTCTTTCTACATTCAAGGACGGTGCCGGGGAAAACAGAGGGGTCTCCAGAGATCGTGCTCGGTAGAAATGATTGGCCCCATCGCTCCTGGATACACCCCTGCATCCATTCACCTTGGTGGTTTGGAATAAATTGTGTATTGAATCACAAAAGGCCTGAACTCTGGTGAGCGCTGAAAGAGGCATCAGTCAAAAGCGTAACCTGCGCTGTGTTTAAATGAGGCTGCAGTTATTTTAAGAGATATTTTCAAAGCGATTATTATCACACGGGTGACAAAGAAATACAGCTACTGCCCCACACATGGTATTTACTCAGCTCCCTGCACAAGTGAGTAAACTGGATCCTCAATTATCCTCACATTTATATACATGCAAAACAAGAAAACACAAACCTCCACAGAGGAAATATCCAGATGATTTTAGCTACAAACTGAACACTGTGGCCCTCTGCTGGTGAAACAGCAACACTACAGGGTCCCATCTTCTGATCTTTTTTCTTTGGGTAAAACCATAAAGTGTAAATAAAAATGGACAAAGCTCAAAAAAATATATGACCACTAGATGCTGACTCAAAAATAAACTCTGCATCCAATTACCGTATTTTCCAGACTATTGAGGCACCTGTCTATAATTATTACTATTGAATTTATTCCAACAGTTTCATGTGGTCCACTCTGACCGGGTCTGATGTGACGACGCTAAATGTATCGGCGGCACGGAGCTTGCTAGCTTGTAAAAAGCTAACGAGCTTCGTGCCGCCGATACATGAGCAACACCGGTGTTTAAGCCGCAGGGTTCAAAGCATCGGAAAAAAGTAGCGGCTTATATTCCAGATAATACGGTAACTTCAATCCAAAAATCCTCATCTTCAATCCTGAAATATTCACTCAGTACATTTTGTCCACAAGTCATTCTGATGTTATTGGATAAATTCAGGTCTTCTTCTGGTGGGAGGAGTTGGGGGCGGGGTTAGTCTGATTGACAGGTGAAAATCATTTCATCATTAAGAAGACGTCAGACTTCAAAAAGAGGAGGATTTATAGGTGTGGTTAGCCTCCAATGAGACCCAACCTGGACTCAGGTCTCAGGTCTCATGTGTCTTTGGGTTCAAGGGTCAGACCCACCTCCTGACCCTCGCCACAAAGTCCACAAATTAGTGTTGTAATACTCGAGGTCGGTCTTCGTCTTGAGACCGGTCTTGAGACCACTTTTTAAGGGTCTTGGTCTTGTCTCGGAATCTAAGACATTTGTACTCGGTCTTGTCTCGGTCTTGGACAGGGTGGACTCTGGTTTTTTGATCAAGACCAGACCAGCACTACTGTGATAAGTGAGAAATGTAGCTGCTGCTTTCCTGTTGTCATGTGGTCTTTGTGACACCTGGACTGACACGCCCCCTGTCCACAGAGGGTGGATGAAGACGACTGAAGATGCTACGAAAATGAGCTTTTGTTGATGTTGCATTTATGTAACACAAATTTAAATTCAATTAAAACAACACATTGGTCATTTGGTTCTGTTTTGTTGTGGTTTTTCTTTGATATTTACAGTCTTGGTCTCGATCCTCTGCAGTCTGGATAATGTCTTGGTCTCGGTTGGTCCTGACTACAACACTACCACAAACCAACGGGTGATGTCACGTTAGCTTCATCCAGTCTCCTCACAGACTATAGTTAATACCTCACATCTGAAAAATGAATCAATGTTGCTCACACACAGGCAAACAAACCAACGCAGGCGAAAACAAAACCCAAGTAATAACTGAAACGTCTGCGTGACACCGTGTCACATGTTGCAGTGATGAGAAATCCTCCACATGTAAACCTCCGACTGAGCTGTAATCTCCTTAAACGTATGCAGTCACTGGGCGGTAGGAAACATGACAGCTGTGCTCCAACATATTTAGGCTCTCATTGTGGAGGATAATGACCAGTGAGGAGGAAAGTGGATGTGCTCGTTGTGGAGTGGATTCAAACCTGCGTCAAAGTGACACGCCTGACACCGGGGGCCGCTCCTGACTGACTGCAGCTCACACAGAGATGACATGACAAGCGCATAGTGCTTTCTGCTGCACGTCCCCAGTGTCAGAAGTGACCCACTTTCCCCCTTCTAATTGCAATTCCCTCTTTAAAAGTGTATTACTGTGCACATCTGAGGATTCAAAGGGCGACTGCAGTCTGCAGTGAATCACACGCGACGCCCAGGAAATTCATCTTTTACTGTCAAAGAGCCCGAGTGTGTTTATTTTGTGGAAAAACACACAACTATGAGATTCAATGCTTCATATCCATTGTGCTGTATATATATATTTACCTTAAGTGATGCTGGAGCTGCACACAAGAGCTGCAGGAAGAGGATCCTCTGAATAAAGTGGCCCACTGGGGAACCTGAAGCCAGAGAAAAGAGGCTCTGAAGAAAAACAAGGATTTTCCAGCAGAAAAAATACAATGAAAAATAATCTACTTGGAAAGACACTGTAATTTTTCATATTTACAATGGATTTTACACCTTGAATTTATATTTGTACATGTGTAGAAACAATAATATTGATAAGACAATTATATTCAGCTTAGAAAACAGAGAAATCAGTGTAAAGTTACAGAACCAAAGCTCAGTGTCTAAGATTTTTAGAAATATATTTACAGTTTTAAATGGAAATTAATTCCATATCTAAAAAAAACAGGCAAAAAGCATTGTTGTGTGTAATGTTTGTGAAAATTGGTCTTTTGTGTGAACACTGAATAAAAAAAGTTAAGTTTTGTTTTACATTAGATATGTAATTTCACAGTTCATTCTTGTAATTTTATTAATGTTTTGTATATTTAAAAAAAACTGAAAAATTCTGGAAAATAAACAAATAAAATATCATAAATTTAATTCCATAAAATCTGAGAAATTAGGATAAATTTGTGTTTTTATGAAAAAAAAATTTATTAATTTATTTTAATCTTTTTTTTTTTAATCATTGTACAGTTTTAGGTTTTTCAGGGTTTTTTAAATTTCAAAGATACAAAAAAAAACCCCAGTAAAAAACAAATAAAAGTGACAGAATCATTTCACACTATTTCTTCTTTGCAAGTGACTCATGTGACTCCAGACACACATTCAGAAAAGTCTTGTCATAGACACAGCACCATGAAGCTGGACCCAGCATTACATAACAAAACATACACACCTGTGGTAATCTGAGACAAAGCAACAACAGAAATGGTTGAGACGATCAGATTAGCAGCACTAACAAGGACACACAAAGTCCTTCCTGGATGCTTTTCTATTCTGTATAATCTGCTGTATGTTTTCCAGTTACAGTGATGTACAGCATTCATGAGGCAACCGATCGAATTATCAAAAAACAAAACTCACATTCTGCAGAAAAAAGTGCCAGAAAAGCCAAACATTTCACTGCTACGTCTTCATCAGTGTCTCCACATGCTACACACAGTCTGTTCCTGTGATAAATCTCAACTGTGCGAGCTGATTAGACCCAACACAAAGCTCCATTACACAACGTATCAGTGCACAATGGACTGTAGCGTGCTGGAGACTGCAAAACAGCAGCAGCAGAAGCAGCAGCAGCAGCAGTGTGTCCTCCAAACGGCTGCTTCACTTCGAAATCAGACACTGACTTGTTACAACATCCAGACCTTGAATTAGGGTGAAGTGTGTGTTTGCATTAAACACCTCTGGAAGTGACTTGGGGGGGAACAGCAGTGTGTGTGGTGACAGGAAAGATGCTATTATCAGGTATGAAGAGAAAGCGTCTAATTGGATAAGGCCTCCTGGACATTGTGTAATTTATGTGAGTGCATGCTGCATGGCTTCTCCTGGGTCCCGGCTGCAGAAGCGGGCGTATCAACCAATTGCTAAGTGGCTGGCGGAGAGGAAACCTCCCACTCTTCCTGTTTTCCTGCTGGGCCTCACTCACAGGGGATTCTCCACAAATGAATAATACATCTTCCCCATTTAATTTGGAAAGCAGCCGTAATGAGGCACTTTTGCACAGCGTTTCCCCGACTCTGGGCCCTCACGTGCCATAAGCGCTGTGCGGTTGAATCCGCAGCTGTTAATGGACTGTGGTAAACTGGCGTAAGGGCACAAAATAAAAAAAAGAAAAATCTGAAGATGTACATAATATTCATTTTTTAAGGATGTGCAAATTGCTTTATTTATTCATTCGAGCAGCGCGGCAGCAGCCTGAAGATCAGAAGGATGATCTGGTGACGTAAAGAGAATCAAAGCAGCAGGAAACTCATTACTTAAAATATGTACTAACACCCATCCAACTAAAGTTTGTTTAACATGTGTGTCGCCTTTTAAAGCTTCATTATTCATTTATTTTTAAAAAAATTAACTCGGAGTTATATAATGTCATTAGATGTTAAATGACGTGTACTATGAAAGATGGCTCCTGGGAAATATCTTGTGGCAGGTTTGGCCCATCTCCTCAGTTTAACAGCACATTTACTGCACGCCTCAGTCATACCACTCTCAACTGAACCATTATCAGCAGAAAAGCTTCAATAAATCAACTGTACACCATCTGCCGGGGACCAGACGAAAGAAAGACAGTTAAAGAATAGGAGGTGGAAAACACTGGAGCAGCTTTAACTGGTTCACATTACCTCCCACCTGTCCAATTTGTTTGGTGTGTTAAGGAGACTAGTCGGAAATGTGGGGGCGGGGTTAAGAAAAGTATCAACAGCTAGTTCCGGTTTGCATCCGCGATAAATAGCAACAGGCTAATGAGTCAGCTAATGGAAATAACTCTTTCTTTAAGAGCTAACTAATGAACTAAAAAGAAAGATTAATTTCATAACTTGCACTAAAAATTAAGTTCACACTAAAAGGACATCACTATATACATTTTAGTTTCTCGGTTTTGCCGTGATAACAATTAAATTTCACCGGTTTCCTCGAGATCTCAGGAAAACAGATGCTATGTTTATAGCATAATTTATGTCGTTATCTCGAGAAAACGAAGGATAATTTATCTGTTTTCAAGATAACAAATACATCTTGTTATCTCGAGCAAATGAGGTCTACTTGTCATGAGATAAATAATCTTGTTTTCTCGAGATAACAAGAAACAAAAACACTGAAATTAACTTATCACTACAAAACCAAGAAAATAAAATGTATTTAATCATGTCCTTTCAGGGCTTCTGTATAAAATGACCTGAATTCAAACTGTAAAACGTAAAATACTTTCCTGCTCTCAGATGTTTTGGTGTCGTGGTTATGCTCAGGACGTCTGCTCGTTACTGTCTGTCCTCCATTTTGGTAGCAACTGTCGTGAGTTTAGCTTCAGGTTTGCAACAGGTCAACTTGTAGAGCTCCCCCTGGTGGACCCGGAGTGAAACTACTGCAAATGATCTGACGTCCTCACAGATCAACTCAGCTCGATTATGAAGTTTTTACCCCAACAACAGTTTTAAAGTGAGTGTGTGTGTGTGTGTGTGTGTGTGTGTGTGTGTGTGTGTGTGTGTGTGTGTGTGCTT
>OOFC01047358.1:101609-115386 GCA_900323345.1 Pseudochromis fuscus
TCTTTCTGTCATGCAGGCAGGACTGAACATAACTGCAGTCACTGCTTGAAAGTGGAAATCAGGCATTGAGTCGAGTTCATCCATGAGGTACACATATAAAAGTAAAGTTAAAAACAAAACAGCGTTCCCTTGTGTATTTGGAAGCAGAGACAGCGTGACCTTTGGCCCCTGTAACCTGTGACCTCTGCCTGTCATCCTGCCTTCCTGTGTCTGTACATAGTGTAGTGATAGAGTTTTGTGTGCTGGCTGTCAGGTTTAATAATGTGTAGATTACACACATGAGCAGCAGAGGGCAGCAGAGTCGAGGAGACGGGGGAGAAATCCATGGAGGAGGTTGCTGCTCTCTGCAGCTTTCTCTCCCATTTATTTCAATGGAGAAAGCAGTGAAACCCACTCCTGTTTGAGCTTCCACTGTGCAAACACAGTTTTACCTACAGACCAGATTAAAGTTTTCAATGAATGACGAGAGTTTGATCTTTAATTCTTGTATTTACATGTTTTTTCTATCTTGTACCATTTTTGAGTTGTGACAGTTTTAGTTTGAGAGTGTTTTCAGCCATTTCTCAGCGTTTACAATGGGTGTGTATTGGGGACCGCTCTCCCGCTCTGAGCAGGTCACATGACCTAGAGTGCAGAGCGGTGGAGAAGAAAGAGGAAACATTTTTAGAAAAGTACCTTAAAGTTGATCAAACCTCACACAAAATATGATTTTCTTGTAGGTTTTTTTGTCCTCTTTAATTCGGCGGGGGTTAGAAAGCTGTCAGATTTATAGTTTAGTCTGTGGAGGGCTCAGAGTGACGGGAGTGCCGTTTTTCCCCATTCATTTCTATGGAGCTGAAGAGGACACAGAGGAGCACTCCAACTTTGAGGGCTTATAAAATCCAAACGAAGTAATTAAAAAACCCCAAAGTCATTTTGGTCAGCACTGTGTCCTCTGTCATCTGTTAAGTTTTCAAGGTGCTACCATGTACCGTCTGGGAGGAGATGGTTTTAAAAGAAAGTGAAATTTTGGCGTTCGATTTAAGATTGGCGTGCAAAGTGTGGATTTCCTGTTGATTTTAGCCTAGGGGTACCAGCGTGTGATTTTTAGGACTTGATGAGTACTACAATTCGGCTTTGTTCCCGTCTCTGCGACGTTCCTGTGGGCCGCAGCGGGCGCCATTGTGAGCCTAGGTGGCGCTACAGAGCCCATTTTTGCAGTGGGGGGTTTGGTTTTTCCATTTTATGAAATTTTTCACCAGGCCTGATGTCCCTGCCAAATTTGAGTGAAAAGTTTTGGAGCATGTTTAGGGGGTCAAATTAAGGTTCAAAGAGACGTAATAATAATAAGAAAGAAACGCTACAATTACAATAGGCCCCTTGCCCCTGGTCAGGGCTCGGGCCCTAACTATTGCTGTAATGAGGAAAACAAATATGAGCAGGAGAAGCTGAGGGTGGATGATGGTTAATTTTTGGAAGCTGTGAATGATGAAATTAGGTGAAAAGACAAAAACATCTGCAACTACTTACAATAGAGAGAAACCGGATGAAAAAAACATCAAAAATACTATCACTGTAATACTGTATACAGTACAGTGGCAATAATGTATTTTCGCCAAGTAAGCAAGAACATTAAATTGTTGTTATTGTTCCGATAAAATGAATTTGTGCCAATGATATGAAACATGGCAGCAGACTAGAAACACCATTTAAAAACCCATTTCTGAGGCACACAGCCCAGAGACCGACACACACCTGACATTTACTCCAAGTGCAAGGTTCAGTATTCACATATGGGCAACATATGAGAGAGAAACACAACTTATCAAACATCGTTGAAATACAAACTTCCAGAAAAGCCTTTGAACGCGTTTTCATGCTAATAACAAACTCCTGTAAACAAGCTACAAACTGACAATACGTATGTGTAACAGTTGATCATAAACTTGGTTGCATTCAAGTGTATTCAAACAAACCTGAGCCTGCTTTATTACTACAAAATAAAAGCCCTGCACCTTTCTGAGCTGTTAAATCCAAGAGCTTTGAGTAACAATTAATATTTAAGGAGATAGAAGATAAACAAGTTTGCAGTACATTATTCTTAATCCGTAATGACAGCTTTCCAAAACATTGTTGTATTAAATATAAAGGAACAGAGTCTTTGGCCTGAATATCCTCCCATCAAACTCCAACATGCAAATAAAAGCTGTGGAGACATCAGCAAACCTACATACTGAGTTTTAAAGGTCACAGTGCATTATTGCTCTCTGGCTATTGTGTACTCACATGAATAGCTGAGGTGAAATGAGTCCACTCTCGCACAGCCTTCACCTTCTGTCTATTGTTTCATAAAATCATTTTCCTTCCTTTGACTCTGCAACGCTCTGCTTAAAGACACGTTGCTACAGCATGTTACTTTCAGACGTGGTGATGTCAATGGTGTGTATGTGTTCAATGATTTGTGGAAATAATGGATTTACATTCATTTCAACATTATGGCAAATTATCAAAAATTAAGACACATGACATTAAAAAAACAAAGGTGGCAGTGGCATAAAAACACTGAAAACAAATTTGCATATTTGTGTGAGCTTAAAACTTTGAAGGCTTCATTTCAGAGAAAGCACAGAGAGAAAAATAAATTAAACAAAAAAACAAGGATAGAAAAAAAACCTATAGCACAACAGTGTCTGACTGGCCACATTTTTATTTTTTCATTTTTTGCATTTGCACACATTTTGCAACTGCACAGATGGAAAAGCCTCTAAAGCAGCTTTCCTTTAACGGCGAACATTGTTTCATCTCGACATCTGGCGTAGCCGAGAATGATGCAATGCAGAGTGATGCAATTGTGCAGGGAAGGCAAAATTTTTTACCATCATTCATCTTCCCTGAAAAGTAACTTCATATGAAATACACAGCCGTTGGACTCCGAGGGTGCATTGATGCTGCTCGGTATTGCGCTCTGTTGCTGTGTTTGTACTGTTTTCTCTCTGAGGATCAAGCAGACAAAGATTGATGCTCATCTCCCGCAACTGACGACTTCTAAACCGTCTGAAAACATCTGAGGTTTGAGGGAGACTGGATCAAATGCTGTCTTTGGCTACAACTTAAAAATGTGTTAGCAGTCGTTACCATCAGCCACCTGAACGTAAAATCAAATCAATTAATACAGTGGGGGTAGTCGTTGGGCTGCAGCAGCTGTCGAACCATATGTTGGAAGCAACTCTTTGATGAAAATAAGCTGTTTGTTTGCATTTTTGAGGCTTTTTGTCATTGATGACCACCATCCAAATTGTCTTCATTTTCATCCATGTGTAGATTTACACACTGTATACAATGATATATCACACATTTAGCAATGTAGCCTCTTCAAAGGGAGGATTGTAACAAAGTAGCTTTATAGCTTAGTGCAGGTTTGTGCTCTCTGGGTCCTTTCTAGCTGTTTTTAACATTTCATAGGCTGGCAAATTGATAATTTTATTAAGAATACAGCTGATAAATTAATCCATAATGTTCTAATTGTGACAGATAAAAGGTTGCAGGGCGTTTTGTTTAGAAACTAACCAAACAGATTCTCAGGCTCACTTCCTGTCAATAAATCCATCTCGACATTGACTCTACAATTCTTTAACTGAGAAGCTGTATTTGCTAATTAACATTTATTCCACTTAGTAAACACTGATGAGATTAAGAAAAACTTGTGCTGTTCTAATTGCAATCTATTAGGTTGTATACAATATTGCCTGCAATCAGAAGCTCTCACACAAGCAGCGGCATGTTTTTTTTGTCCTGCATTTTGATTATCAGTGTTGTTACTGCTGGTAATTTCTCACTGTGCTGGATTTAATATGATCTGACAGCTGCATGAGTTACACAGAACAGACCTAATCTGCTACATCCAAGCAACAATATTGGATGATTCATAAAAAAAAGAAAAGAAAAGAAAAGAAAAGAAAAGAAAAGAAAAGAAAAGAGCAGCCGAGCCCACAAGATGATCAGGAACATAATCTCTGATTGAATATGCAGCAGTCTGTCCAGGTAAAATGTCACCCAGCAGCCAGCAGCTACACATCTTTTGTCATAGTTCTTATTATTGTAATCTAAGTAATGAAGAGCTGGTGGCTACTGACCAATAAATTGTAAAGTTACATTTCTTTCTTTCTTTTTTTGTCACTGTCTAATTATATAAGAGTCATGCCCGCAGAAGCAGCTTCCCATTTTTTAAGACAGAAATTCAATTTATGTATTTATTATTATAATTATATATATTTCTGTGCTTGTTGGGTGATTAACCTATCATGCGATGTTAACGACTAACACTCAATACCTGTCAAAGAAAGCGATGTTCACCGAGTGAAATACAGAAAAACACAAAGAGAGACAACAAAGAAGAGATAGAAGAAAAGACAATAATTGATTGTTCATCCATCCTCGTTACTGCTTGTTCATCAAGTTCGCAGTAGCAGTGCAGTGATCAGGGAAGTCCAGACATCCCTATGCCTGGCAACTTCTTCCAGCTCAGCCTGGGGGATCCCCAGATAAAATCCCTCCAGTGGGTCATGGGCTGATCACTGGGTCTCTGCCCAGTTCACAGTGCCTGGTAAACCTGAAGGGGGAGGGAACCAGGAGGTATTCTGATCAGATGCCAGAACCACCTCCTCTCAATGCCTGGTATCGAAGTTTATGTTGTGAAGTATCGGTCATTGGAGATGCTGACCCCAACCATTGGCTCTGCAATGCCTAACAAACCTGATCTATGCACCGGATCATGCAACAAGAACCAAACCAGTACTCTCTGCCCCCATCAAAGCTCCAGAGACAGTGGACAGTGGCACATCCCAGCTGCAAGACCGTCCAATAACACATCTCCAACAAGGTCAAAAGACACCAAAGAGGTGGAAGAATAACCAGCCAGAGTAGGCAGGGCACACAGGGGCACTACCAAAATGCATGGGTCGAAGAGAAAATGCAGCATCTAGCAACACCCAACAGCAACACCCCAGAGGTCCACTAGAGGCCCAGGCCCCACAGATACCAGGACAGCAGAGACGAAGATATAGCTAAATGTTAAGAAGATACTTTTGAGTGTCTTGTTGCTTTTAATAAAGAAAAAAAAATGTATATTGGTCATCGTTCTGCACCGTCACTTTGTTTTCTACTTGATGCTGTGATCAGTATAAAATGCATAATGTTTAATCCATCACCCAAACCCACAGAAAGAGTACAACAAACACGACCAATATAAAAGTGTAAGTGCTGTTCCACCAGTAGCAATAAGCAGCTAGTTATTCACTTCACACCATGTCGTCATGCTGTTGGTACCACATGGGTACAAGAATACTCTTTACAACATGCTGTACTTTCTCAGAGTGACTGACATTGGAGGCAGGTAGAAGTGCTTTTTATTCACGTTAAGTAGACTCCATACTGTAGTAAACACAGCCTGTTGCGACTGAAGCCTAAACATCTATATATATCTGATAAACAACATGAAAAAGAGATTGGTAGTGTGGTGATACATCAGGAATCCTGAGTTTATGACAATCAATTAAAAAGTCAACATCAAAATACTAAGTGTTACATTTTTATACTGTTATGTCTTATGAGCCAACAGATTTAAATTGCTCTTGAAAAATGCAAACCACTGATTTAGCTGAAAAAGTCACCCTTTGCAATGCAAATCAATGGTATACTATACATCAAGAGAAAGGCACAGCACTCTTGGCATTATCCCTGAACGCTGAGTATAAAACCCCTAATATTGCCAAGAAAGAGCAGACTCCAGTGAGACACCTTTAGCTGCAGAACCCGGGGTCACCTTAAAAATACTTCACACAATCTGTATGAATCCTTTCCAGCTCAGTCTTTCTGATCCCACACTGCTGCCCGACCACACTTTCTTGCATATTGAATTTCCAAAGCACCTTGGCATCATTTTTCCCCTGTTAGTAAGACCGATGATAAAATCAAAGTAAAGTCTCACTCGATCCTTGAGAAAATGAAAAGTCTGTTTGAAAGATAGAAAGGATGCAACCTCTTCCTCAGGGGGAAAGCTGTTTCTTCATGAATGCTGGCCAATCCAGAGACGTTTTATGTGCTGAGTAATTCCTCAATTCACAGATTTCTATAAGCAGGTGAATAAGCCCATGTATAATTGGGTATCAAACAGCACTGCGAATGCTAAAAAGACAAAAGAGTTTGATCTGCCTGATTTTCAATTAGATATTCATTCAGAGTACGATCAATACTTTGCAAAGCTTTGTACTTTCCAGCTGAAGGATACCGTACTTGTTAAATGGTAAAGGAGAGAGAAGCAAAAGACGTCTCAGGGTTTTCTGAATAACATCCTTAAACAGTTGGACAGAAGTCCTGAAATTAATAAATTAAAATAAACTGAAACATTTCAATTCAAGATTGAGACTGATGCAGATTAGAAACATAAAAGAGAGTTCACCAAGGCATGATCTATGTACACACTATCATCCTGCATGTGTGTGTACATTTTCTACTAAATCACAATAATTCTTCTTCTTCTTCTTCTTCTTCTTCTTCGATGCAGTGGTAGTTTTTTCCTGCCCCCTACTGGTTCTCTGTCACCATTGTCTTTGTTAACACATTCCCCTCCCAAAAGGGTAATACTCATAGACCAGCGGTTCCCAACCCTGCTCCCCGGGGACCACTATCCTTCATGTTTTAGATGTTTCTCTCTTCCAACACACCTGATTCAGATGACCAGCTCATCATCAAGCTCTGCAGAGGCCCGATAACCGTCCTGATCATTTGAATTGAACTTTGGACCAGGGTTGGGAACCACTGTCATAGACTGTGTGTAGAAATGGATGAAGCACCCAATCTCCAAAGTGAAGCCATTGCATGCAACAGTGCAACAGAGTGCAATACTTCCAACAGTCACTATGCTGGCTCCAACAATATCTGGCTCCCATTGACTTCAATTCAAATATTGTCATCTGAAGTCACAAGACCTGAACTCGAGTCTCGTACAGATTTGACAATGTCCTCAGGTTCTAGAGTCAGACCCGCCCCCTCGCTTCTCTCTTCACACCTGGCTCTAATAAACCAACATGGAGACTTTCAAATGCTGAGCTCCTCCTGTCCACGAACCAATGGGTGACGTCACGTTAGCCACCCTATGTTAATACCCTATAGCTCAAAACAATTCATTAAAATCCATTTAGAAGTTGCTTTGAAGCTTTGCTAACAAATAAAAGAAACACACAAACCTAACTCCAATGGCAGAGTTAATTAAGCACAACAGGGATGCAGTGTCACTGGTTCTTGGCTTGACCTGCAGCACAGCTCCAGGAAGGATGCACAGAGCTGTGCACCATAATACACTGAATCAAAATCATGCTCAGTATACTGGAGGCTCAGCTGCCTTTCAAGTTCAAGAGGCACCTGCTAAAAATGCCGAGTGAAGAAAGCAACACACTGCTGCAGTGCACATGCAGGAATAGCTCAGATTTATTTATACGACTACATCAACATATATATGAGCTGCTTTGAAATCAACTCAGTTGTAAGTGGTTTCTAATGGGCTTTTCAACTAATAAAATATTGATACATCTTAAATGGACGGACAGTAGCACTCAGTCACTATGATTGGACAGAAGCATTCCTGAAAAAACAAAAAGTGGAGTAAGTAATTTATACGGGGTCATATGTTATGTCTAACTCTGTCACGCAACAGTACGCAGTTACTGTTTTTGTCCCATCAGCTGACCAGCTGTCAATCTATTTGTTACTGCTCCCCAATACTCCCAGTGAATGTAACCAGGAGCCAAATGTTTCTGATTGTGTTTTTCAAAAGAGTGTGAACTTAAAGAGAACTTTTCATGCTAATTTTCCAGCTTTATGTTTATAATCTTGGCCTCATCTGGAGCAGTTTTGCACAGATTGCAGTTCAAAAAATTCTGCTTATACAGTCCCTCATTTCATCCTCTGTCTGAAACAGGTCCTCTTTAAAGTTGTTCTGTTCCCCTGCCATATTTGAACACACACAGATCTAATTTTGGACGCATGTGTGGACAACACTGCAGCCCTCCTCCTTCCCTCCCAGGACAGAGGTGCACTCTAACTGTGCATCTCAATGCAAAAAGTCAGCAGAGTAAACTTTTAACTGAATTAATGTGACTCTTTGTATACATATACTGCAGTAGTTATTTAGCCAGCACACACAGCAGAGTGCAATTACCACCTTCTAACTTGACCATATTACCAAACACAAATAACGCCCCCTCGCACAGCACCCTATACTAATTAACTGATTAATGACAACCACATAACAACTAAAGAGTCATGCACAACAAGACTGCAGTAAACACAGCGGCTGGGTTTATTGCTTACATTATGATAATCAACATCTCACATCATACTCACGCATGAAGAAACAAAGTTGTGGAAAGAAAGGGTGAGGAGTCCTCTGACCTCCCTGCAAGAATACAACAAAAACAGCACAGCAAAGCCTGGAGGCTGGGGATATTAACCCACCCACCTCACCCAGGGAAACTGACATTAGATCCTGCAGGAAGATGCTCAAAGCCTACAGGAGGGGTGGGGGTTATTAGATTTCATAAGCCAGCTGCAAAGATTTTCAGGTGAGCAGTGTAGCTCCAAGCAGGGTAGTGCAAAAGAGTAGGAAGAGCACCGAGGACTTACACACATACTTCCCCACAGGGCGCAGTAGATTTAGGTTATTACAGTACATCATCAATGTGTGCAGCGGTGTGCACAAGTTACCTGCTGGAATGAGGCCACGATTTCTGCTCTAGTCCAGGTAGCCAACGACGGTGGAAGTATAATGGGAATGTAGAAAATGTTGAGAATGTATAAGTAATTTAGTTTCTCGTATACACTCTGAACTCATCAGTCCTCTCAAGAATACACTCTGAGACTGAATTTAACTTTATAAACAGTCTACTGGAAGCCCCGTGTTCAGCACAGCAAAGATTGGTGATGATATCATCCTTACAATCCAGCTGATCTGTAACTACAGACACTGACACATGAGCAAATAAGAAAATGCAGCTTTTCTGGGACTGGGTTTTTGAGGCTGATCCCATGGCACAGTAGTTGCAGGTCCAGGGGAGTGGATACGTGCAAGTGCAGCATTCGTGGTTAAATCCCCAGCTGTTGTGTGTCACATTCAACTCTCTCCCCAGATTTAGCCACTGACTAAATGCAAAAAATATAATCTTTATATAGTGAGAAAAAACAATATTTGGCATTATGGTAACAACATTCCCACTTAAGTTATTTTTTTTTATTGTAAACAGCAATCGTGATATGTAAAAAAATATGCAACACTTTTTCAATTACCTCAAGTCAACTGAAGATATTTCCTTGCTGCCTTTTTTGGTGCTTAGTGGACAAAAGACACGCCAACACCAATATCATCCATCTTCTACACCCGCTATTACAATCGGGTTGTAGAGGGAGCAGGAGTCTACCCCAGCTGGCAATGGGCAAGAAGCGGGGTACACCCTGGACAGATCATCAATCCATCACATGGCCAGAGACAAACAACCATGCATACTCACACTGACACTATGGCCAATTTAGACTCATCATTTCACCTAACAACCCTGTGTTTGAACGGTGGGAAACCTGCACAACACCCACACAGGCACAGGGAGAATATGCTCACCCCACACAGAAAGGTGCGAGCCGAAAGTCCAACCATCGCTGAGGTGACAGTGCTGACCACTGCACCAGAAATATTTCTATACACAGTCCCACAGCTGAGATCATCCTTGCTACTGTACTGGTTTGGCTGGGGGAAATACATATGGACTGAGGTATATTAAATTTAAAAATTTGTCCCGTCAAATGGGAATACAGGAAGTCATGTCTGTTGGTGACCGTCAATATAGATTTGACCCAAAAAATATTAATGACTCAATTCACATGTCTGATGAAAATATGAGAAACCTGTCACTGTGAATCACATTTATATTTGTTTTACATAAGATCATTAAAATACATTCGCAAATATTGCAATAATTTTAAAAATGAAACTATTAAAATCAAGTTTAGTGCATTTCTAAAAACAGACACAAACAGTAACAATCAAAATGAAACATTACCTTATTTGTTAACTGACTGATCTCTTGTATAGTTATAAAGGTTTTTGCAAGAATAATGTTAAATATATGCATTTTTATACTTGAAGATGCCCTTCTTTAAACATTAAAAGCTAAAAAAAAATGCTAAATTTATCTAAAAGATTTCATGTCAAATTAAAGCTTTCAACTGTATTTTGCTTATGGAATATTCCTATTTTAATTTTTATCATTATTATACTTTGCTTTTTTCAATATGTTTTTGCACTCCAGCTGACAGAAAACAGTATTTATTTATTTGTAAGTGGGGAACTTGTCAGTGTGACATAAAACACAGCTCCATCAGAATGAGTGGCTGCTCTACATGCTGTTGCTGTCCCACAGTAGTTTAGATTAAGCCCAAACAAACCAGAGCTAAATACTGTCTGACACAAACAGTTCAGCGCATTACACTACCCAGGCAAAACATATATACACACACACACTGCATAAATCAGCAGCATGAAAAGCTGCAGGATGCAAATTCCAAACAGCAAACAGTCACTCAATTCACAATTAACTGCAACAAAAATACGTCAGGGAAATAAAATACAGACACTGCGCAAGCACATTTGCATTTTTGCAAGCAAAGAAACAAACAAACAAGCAAGCAAGCAAGCAAACAGCAGCGTCACTTCAGAGCCAAAACCTCCATTTATAATAATGCACAAGCAGCTCTTACCTTGCTGGAGAGAAGCAGTGTCCACACATCACATGTGGTCCAGAGAAGAAGTCTTGAAGTGATTGTTGTGGTCCAACAGTGGTAAACAAACTGACACGTGCAGCAGACATGTGGCTAAAAAAAAAAAAGAAAAAGAGACAATTTCTTCCAAGAAGCCAAAACAAACTTAAAGTGAGATTTAAAAAATAAGTTTGTGCAAATAAGTTGTTACAATGTCGTGTGAACAGTTGTGCTAATGAGAGCAGAGTTCACAGGTGTGCACGCGCCGCCCGCTTCTCCGTGGGTGTGTTCGATATACGTCACAGCGTCTCCAGTTTGTCTTTGAGCTGTAAATCCAAACCAGGGACTGTATGGAGAAAGCAAGTGGATCGGAAAAATGAAGTGCAATACAGTGCATTACACCTGACGACCACTAGAGGCTGGCTCCCATAGACTTCAATTCAAAAAACATAATTTTCAATCATGAATTTTTCCTTCTGATGTCATTAGCTTAAGTTAATACTTCTTATTTCTGCAAAAACAGCACAATAACACCGGTGATCCTGGCTCTAAAAAATGTACTGGATGAAGCTTTTAAATTAAGTTAAATGCTGTAATTACATTTTTAATATTTTGATACAGTTAGTAGCAGTTGCATCTGAAGCACTGGTTCAGTCTTCAATTAAATAAAAAGACCCAATTACAAAGGTTTGAATATAATTACAGAGTCAAGGAGGGACCCCAATCTCTTTTTTGTTAAATTCAGAATTAATGAAAATATCTTGACGACAGGAGGTTATTTAATTCAGATTTTAATCATGTCTATGACCATGGCTGTGGGTGACAGTTGTCACGGCAAATCTGTCTTGGATGTTTCTCGGTGAATAATGAGCAGCTGGTAGAAAAACCAAACCCCAGCCTTCAGGACAGGCAGAGATAATGTCCACTGTACTAACAAGGACAGGTGCACAGTGTGTGTATTGCAATGTCAACAGGCTGATGCTGCTGCTGCTGCACCAGGAGCCTGTGGACCGGAGGCTGTGTATAGAAATGGATGTAGGCACCGGGGCCCTAAAGTGAAGCCACAAAAAAGGGCAACACCACTGATGGCCACTAGATGCTGGATCCAAAAAATTAACTTCAAATCCTCATTTTCAATCATGAAATACTCAGTTACATTTTTTCCACAAGTCATAGTGATCTGGTGGAAATCGTTTCATCATTAAGTAGATACAAGAGAGTAGATAGGGGCGTGGTTAGTTGGATTGACAGGTCTGGTCTCCAGTGAGAGTCAGGCTGAAGTTGAGTCTCATCAGGTTCAAGGGTCAGACCCGCCTCCTCCCTTCATATCCAAATAAGGTCACTTCTGGCTCCCAACAACCAACATGGCGACCTTCAAATAATAAACTCCTGACTTCAAAATGCAAGTCCACAAACCAGCAGGTGACATCATGTTAGTCCATCCATCCTGTATTCACTCTGTGGCTACAACCGTGTGGATTTTTTATTCTTCTTATTTTGAAACTACACCAAAAATAAAAATGCATAACGATGTTGTTGCTGACCATTCACATCCAAAAAATGATCATGTAAACAAATTAACATTTATAAATGGTTAAAATCCTGAAAAGGAAAAAAATTTTTGATAGTTATCATCCAGACAGATGCTGGGCAAAAAATTAATTCAGTGAAAATGGAAAACAATATTCATAGCTTATAATTTTTTTGCCTTTTTACTCCGACATTTGTGTCCCTAAGGACCTTTGTTTATCTTTTTTAAAACTGCTGCAAACAGTTTAATCACACAGTGAAATAATTTAAATTTTTAGAGGACAGAATCCAGTTTTATTAAATTATTTCTTCCTGAAAAACAAAACAATGTTGAAAAGATACAAATTTGTTGCACTTTTAGTTTAAGACAAATTAATATCTGTTCAACACAACTCTGCGAAATGAACACAAATTAATACTTTTTTAGAGGAAAATAATGACTAGATTTAAGGTTTCTCTAATTTTTTCTTTCGTTGATCTATTAAATGTTGATTTAAAAGACAAAGTTTGCTTTTTGGTATCTGACCTGCATCTTAAAACAGGAGGTAACTACAAAAATTGAAACGCAGTTACAGTGAAGGCGACTCTCATGCCAGGCCCAATCCTCTCAATGCTCCAAACACGCACTAAACACACGAGATTGTTTCACAGCCGGTAGTTTCAAATCCCTGTCTCGCTTTATTTTCAGTCGCTCGTGTTTGTCACAGCACTTCAGTGTCAGTCTGAGAGCCCATCTGTCTGTCTCCATGCCCGTCTAATTGTGTGAAAAGGAAGACATCCACCCTCCCTTCCCCGTTGTTCTCGGTCTGCTCTGCTCTTTCAAATCCTACCTGGGTGCAGTAATGAGGTTCGCACGGTAACACAGAGAATTTAACCAGAAAATGTCTCTGCTTTCATCTGTGTGTCTGCCTTTGTGTGTGAATGTGTGTGTTGTGGAAAAGTTTTGCAAGAATGTAAAGCTAACCTTCTTTAAAAAAAAAGAGGTAAGTTAGAGAGGTGGATACACACTTCCTCAAAAGGAGTGTGCACATCAGCAGATGCATGCATGGACACAACTACAGCACATACAGCAATATAATGAGGCTTGGAGAGTTTTGGGAGGGTGAAGGCAGACAGCCAGCATCGTACTGCAGGAAAGTGCAAAAATAAAAGGGAAGGCACGGGGAGAGACTCACAAGAAGGGTGTGTGAACGACAGAGAGTGAAAAAGAGTGATAAAGGTTCGGTGGGGACTTGAGGACCACATACAGCTAAAGGAGCCCGCCTACGCAGGAAAGCAGAGAGCAACGACAGAAGAGTAGAAGAAGAATGAGGATGAAAAAGGGTGAACGAGGCAAAAGATGCCAAAGAGTGGGAGGGGTGAAGAAGAGGATCGCATGTTTGAAATGTGTCTGTACTGGATCCAGAAACAGGAGGAAGAGGAGCAGGAGGAGGGCGATGGTGATGGGGACCAAATCAAAGTGGGG
>OOFC01047358.1:115416-131178 GCA_900323345.1 Pseudochromis fuscus
GGGGGGGGGGGGGGTGAGATTACACCAAGACAAAGAGCATACGGAGGGAGAAATGTGAGAAGAGAGGGGAGGGATGGAGAGAGCTGCTGCGAGCAAGGCATACTCATAACACATTATGGCTATTATTAGAAAGACAGGAGAGGTTGGGGGGGGTCTGCAGGAGGAGGGAGGAGTGGGGAGAGGAAACACACGAAAAAGAAAAAAGGGATGCAACAAAAGGACAGAGGAGAGGCAGTGTAAGCAACCCAAATGAGCAAAAATACAACAACAGACAGACGGGATGAAAAGACAAGAGAGATCCGTGTGTTATTTCGGGGCGAGCCACAGCACGTCCAGTTATGTCACTTCAGATTTGTTATGTAGTCCTCGCTCTCTCTTTATTTTTTCATTCCTTTTTTTTTTTTTTTACTCCCTCGGTCCCTCCCTCCATCCTTCCACCTCATCCCTCGCTCCACTGACTTCAACCTCACTCAGCAAGAGACAACACACAGGCGGCTGCTGCTGTTCCCACTGTACGTGCATGCAGGTGTGTGTTTGTGTGTGTGTGTACAGCTGAAAGTACAACTCTCCATCCAGCAGCTTTTTTCCTCTCCATTGCCTCCTCTCTGCATCTCCCCCTCTTCCCAGAATTGACTGCTGCTCTGTGACTCCTGACTAATTTTACTGCTACCTTGTGAAACGCTTTCTTGTGTTCAGGAAGATGTGAAAATGTAACCGCATGACAAGGGTGAACATGTCTGGAAATCAGATGGCTCTTAATTTCAGACCGATTTGTGTCATTTATTTACTTTATGTTATTATTATTGTTGTTATTATAACTACAGTCGCCCCCTTTGGAAACTGGAAACACTCCTAAACACTCTGCTTAACATTCACCACAGACAGATTTAATGCAATTAATTTCTATTCTCATTAAAAGCCTTTTTCACCCTCTCAGGCATCGTGCTATAAATTTTCAGACGTATATTCTGATCCTCACTCTGCCAAAATCTATAAATTACATTATTCACAGTGGATGCAGCAGGTGAGCGTTTGACACACACACTCTCACTGAGTGCTGTTATGGATCCAGGCCTTTCAAATGGAGCTTAATTTTTTAGCAATTATAAATGAGCTTCATTCAAATAAACTTTTCCAAATGTGTGCTAATCCCGTTTGTCTTTTGGGTATTTCTGAGAAATCAAGAGCTGTAGCCTTGATGTGGAGCTCCACTGGCTTTGTCTTTTTATTTCTTTCCTTTTTTTATTTTTTAGATTTGATTTCAAGTGAGGAGAAGAGGTTTGGTTTTGAAGCTGTGGAACTACTGTGCCACCAAGTGGTCACAGGGTCCAAGGTGGAAATGAAAGACTTTCATACAGTTTATTCCTGGGAGGAGAAGCTGATTCACTCCCTCACAGAGGTGGAGATTACATGGGGGTAGTGAGGGGGCTGGACCCCACCTCCCCACCTTCCTGGGAAAACAGATATGTCTTCTTCTGCATAGTGTTGTAACTGTATCATTTACATATATAGAATGGATGAAGCTAGTGTGGAGTTGCTATTTGAAGCCAGGAGTTTGATATTTGAGTGCCGCCATGTTGGTTTCTTTGTGTAGGAAGTGACCATATTTGGATATGAAGGGAGGAATTAGGAGGTGAGTCTGACCCCTGAACCTAAGGACACTACCCAATGAGACTGGAGTTACTAGGTGGTCCAATTAGAGACCAGAGCTGTTGACCAACCACCCCCTAATTCTTCCTCTTGTTGAAGACTAATATCTGCTTAATTAGGATTTTTTGTTTGTTTGTTTTGGTTTGGGATTTTTCAGATGGACCACCAGATCAGTGAGAAGAACTGACTCTGACTAATGACATCAGATTGACTTGTGGAAACATCTAAATCAGAAAATCATGATTGAAAATGATTATTTTTGAATTGAAGAGCATTTTTTTAAGCCAGCATCTAGTGGCTGTAGGTCAGGGGTCCCCAGTCCTGGTCCTCAAGGGCCCCTATCCTGCATGTTTTAGATGTTTCCCTCTTCCAACACACCTGATTCAAATGCCCAGGATCGTTATCAGGCTTCTGCAGAGCTTGATGATGAGCTGATCACTTGAATTGACTTGACACATCTAAAACATGCAGGATAGGGACTTTGAGGACCAGGATTGCCCACCTCTGCTGTAGGTGATATACACCTTTCTGCACTGCTGCATTGGCCTCTTTGAGACCCAGTTGTTTCATCCAGTCTGTGAAAAATTCACATAATACGATAAGAACTTGTGTTGATAATTATAGTGGGAAAACTGTGTGATGTGAAGTACAGTAGAAGAAAAGTGCCTGAGGAGCAAACTCTGACAGCATGTGAAGCGGCTGACCTCCAGTAAATAGTTACCTTGCAAACGTATAATTTAAGACAAATGATGTGTCAGACATTTTTCTTCTGTAACCACTTAAGACAGTGAAACACTGTCACAAACTGTTGGTTTGCCACAGGGATGAATGTTGTGCGTCAGAGCAAGAGCCCAGAGTGAAACAGGGCAGCTACATGCGGAAATAACCCCTCATAACTTCCTGAATTTTTGATTGATTTTTAAGTGGTTTGCTTTGTTACAAATGTCAGAGTGTCTTTATGATGCAGGATAGTTTAAAAAAGCTAATTTATGTAGCAAAATATTTTGTTTTGTAGATGTTATAAGGAGAAATGTTTCAGTTTCTTGCCCCTCCCTACAGTGAAGTGGAAGAGCTTCAGCTTTGAAACTCACTTTTACGAGAAAAGTTATTAGAAATTAAAAATAAATGTTGGATTGATGGAAGTTTTTCAATCATGTCTTTCTTTATTGGCTCCATCCGGAAGGCTTTACCTCCACCTACTTTCAACAGTAAATGGATTTCCTCTGTTTCTCCACCGATGCTCCCTTTAGTCCAGAAGACGAAGATGGGCAAACAGCCGCAGGTGCAGCCGGGAGCTCAGCGCGGCACTGACAACAAAGCCAGATCTGTGGAGGAGCATAGCAAGCATCAGAAAGACTGTCAACACCGGCAGCTGATGGCAGTGAAAGGAGGGGCAGCAGACGTCTGCAAACACACACACACACACACATATATATCAGAGGCGGGGACAATCTGTGGAGACACATGAGACTGTTTAAGCTGAATGTCATGTCCACTGTAGTCATCATATCCTAATCTGCAACTTTTACTGTTTTGTTTACTGATTTTTCCCATAAAAAATAAAACAAAATGAATTAAACATCAGTAACATTAAAAAACTGACTATGAATCTACATGTCAGATGTAAAATAACAGAATAAACAGCAGTTGTGAAAAATCATAAAACTTCAAAAGAAAGAAAGATACATTCACAAATGTATCACAAATATTTTACAAATATTTTAATTTAATCAACAAGACTATAAATTGAAGTTTAATACTGTAACTAAAGTGTAACAATGTAAATATATATCTAAAATTATTTGATTACATTTATGACAATTGACTGTGAAATAAATATGTTCACTACACAAATTCCTTTGTTAATTGGCAGATATCATAAATAGTTAAAGAAGTGTTTATATGAGATTAATTGTTTTCACACATATAAACATTTTTGGCTTTTCATGTGAAATTAAAGCTGTATTTTAATTATGAAAAATTACTGTAATATTTCTGTTATTTTACTGCATTTTTACCACCCCAGCTGACACAAAATTACCTTTTTTATATTAAAGGTGTTGTTTCCACAGTGGAGTGAATGACATCATCCATACTTGCTTTAGTAGCTGACATCCAGCAATATTTAATAATAATTAATCTTATTATTGTCTTTCCTTGTTCATAGCTGGTATGACATTCTAGCTATTTGCAGAATTTGAATGTGACTCTGCGGTTATTACTGAGGACAGGACTTGGAAAATGACTGCAGGACAGTTCACTGAGGTTCACCCAAGCTGAGTTCATTAAACTTTCATAATGGATTCTGACAAAATTAGTTAGCACGAATGCTACATATTGAGGAAATTATGATCATTCCTCAGATAAGTCGCAGTACAGCTGACACCAGCAACCAGAAGGCCCTGCAGACTCAAGTACTTCAACTATACTTACAGATTACACGCTGTACACTCAGAGCCATGTCAGCTGCTTCTCCATCTGTGGCCTCAAAACACATCATCCAAATTATTAATGTATGAGTGCAACAGCAGCCATAGGGAGGAAATATACACACATATATATATAGAGAGAGATATACTGGTTGACTCCCAATTTCTCATGTCATAAAATCCTACATGTTTGCTTTAAACTCATATATTACACCAGCACAGAGGAACCTTTTCTCTTTGGCAGATACATATCAAAACAAAGAAAAAGACAATATCAATATATTAAACATCCAAAGCAAGAAATAAGAGGAGTTACGGTGCAAAGGCTCTCCCACCCTGATACCTGTGAGATCAGATGTAACCACTCTGTGCAGCAGTAAAAATGAATGTTAAATTTGGCCACGTTTGAAGCAATTGATGCTTGATGTATTGATCCTGAGCTCAACTCCTGAATTCATACACATTAAATCAAGTAGATTCATTATTTATTTAGATGAAACTGATAAAAAAAAGACAAAAGTGAAGCTCCCAGGGGACGTCTACCTCCTCACTCCCTACATTACTCAGCTGACATGAGCTTTTGTTGGAAGTGCTTTGCTGTCAATACGTATACAATGTAAATCAGACGACATGAGAAGAGGAGCTCAGCTGTTGCAGTGCTAAAGATAAACAGATGCCTCACATACAGCAGGTACTTGATGCTGTGAACCTCTGTGTTCAGTAGCTGAGTGTTTCTGTAAAGAGGTTAAAGGGGGAAAACAAACAGAGGAGCTTGTGTGAAGAGACACATCACAACCACACAAGACAAAGCTTCTTCAAAGTCGACATAACTGTCGATACATCATTTCATGAACAATATGTTAGAGCCTGACAGAGAAATAAGCTTCATGAATATTTCATGTGCACTCAAGTTCACCAGTTGCACACTGCTGGCCCAGACTCATCGATGTCACATATAAAAAGCTTTCAGATGATCTACAAAAGGTGAAGTTAATGCACTGAACAAGGCTGACAAAGTAATAATTCTGATTAATTCTCAAATCTGACTGAGTCAGGCGTCTTTTACTTGAGATGAAAACTGCAAACGCATCAATTTGTTTGCACATTGTTGGGCTCAATGTGGCTCCCCCTCCTTTTATATAGGACATGACTGTATGGAGGATTTACAGCATGTTCTTCTTGCTAAAGAGCTACTGCCTTGATGTAGTACTGGCTCGATATAAACTTGTAGAGACAGATCAAAACAAAAATAACTGTGTCTACTATGATATTATACAGACCTAAAGCACAAAAAGGATACCTTCTTTCAGAATTAGAAAACAATATTATCAGACAGGATGAAACCTTGTTAAAGCCTGATATGTAACAACGCAACAATGTCCTGAATTATTATAATTTTTAAAAATTTTTTTTAATAAAACCTGAAATGGAATAACTGGTTGATAATGTAAAGTCCTGATCCTGAAATGCAATTTAAAAAATCTAACAAAACCCAAAATGTAAGAAGTTGTTACATTTTGGGCTCCACATCTTGTTACATTATTGACCAGATGTTACATTTTGGGTTTTGTTACATTGTTTTAATTACATTACAGGCTCGGCCCTTTTGTTACATTATCAACCAGTTGTTACATTTCGGGTTTTATTACTTTTTTTTTATAACAATTTGGGTCATTGTTACATTTCAAGTCATTAATACATATCAGGCTCTAACAAACCTTCAAAAGGAGAAAGATGAGAGAGAACATGGATGTGAAGGGTTAAGAACCTCACAAGACAAACCCTGGTATACCAAGCAGACTGACTTTATTTGTATCTTCCATGATAATTAATTGTCATCATCATCGCCAGGATCGCATCAGTGTTATTGCCACCAGCTCCATTACCTTCTCTGTCATCATCAAGCTCAAACGATGTAATTACATTATCTTAAACAGGCCAGTGACAAAAGCTCTAATCCGGTGTGATATTGACAATCTCATTATCAGTTACATATTAATTAGCTTAAATACTGAGGACATTTTGCTTGACGGTGCTTGAACAGAAAGCCCATTTTCTTGGCTTCACACATCACTGTGTAAGACAATAATGCATCGTACGTGACATTATTGTTCATAGAGGCGGCATGTACATAACAACTACACTGTGGTAACAATTCATTTGTTTGACGGCTCACAAGTAATCCAGCAGCATTAAATATTTAGGCAAGAAATAAAGTGTGGAAGTGTGAACATGAGCATCTCTCGGGGTTCCTGCGGCACTGACGAGCTACTGACTGAGTGGATTTAACATGACTGTACAGCAGGTTTTTACAGCATGATAATGTAAATATCAGGTGACATGGTCAATGTTTAATCACAGTGTTTCCTGATTGGTTACTGCATCTCTAACCCTAATCATGACGTTTTAAGTAATCTAACCCTGATCGTACAATTAACTCCGACACCTGTTATCTGCAGGCTAATTACACTGACACTAATGTATTGCCTTAAAACTCAAGGTGAGTTTACATTGACACATTATAATCATATGTCAACAATGTGACTATCAGTCAGTACATATTAGTGCAATTTCCTTTTGTGTCCACTTCAGGACGCGGTGATGTGTTGTTGCTCAGCTGCTCATTAATCCAGTGCAAACACAAAGGGCACTGACACTGCATCGCCACCTGCACGAGGCTCGGGAGATCTGCCATTGTTCATTATTAAAATGTCTGTAGGTAAGAACAGACTAAACTTAGCTGCTGATTTTAGTTCTGAGGAAGGATCTGAGGTCAGAGGTCAAAGGAATACCCTGAATCTATTACTGCTCTTTTTTTTGTTGTTTTTTTTTTCTATGTAATTATGGTTCATGGAAACTTCATCTGGTGCATTCAACTCATTTCCTGACCTGTAGCATCCACATCAGGCCCAGTGCTTCCTGAAATGAAAGCTGGAAATGCAGCTGGAATTCATGTGAGTTTGAATCAAACCAATTCTTGACATGTTTTTTTGGGTTTTTTTGTTTATAGTGTTTGACAAACTTGGTATGATGACCACCCCATGACCACAAGTGAAACAGTAACAGTATTGACAATACATTGGTCATATTTGCTTATAAGATAGTCAGGTGGTGATGATGATGATGTCGGTAAAAAACGTGGAAAACAGGCAACACTTTGGAAACAAGAAAACAGATGTGCATTTTTTCCAAAGATTGCTCATCACAAACCAACAACCGACTTCTTCTCTGTCATTTTATTTGTGTCATATAGAGCAACACAGCCAGACGATGAGTGTACGCGGTGGAAGTGGAAGCTCAGTCACAAATGTCTAACAGTGCTGTCCTGTTTGATGACTGGAGCTCCCTTTGCTTTGAGTGGTTATTATTAGTTCAGAAAGCTGCTTAGCAACATATACAAAGTCCAGCCAGAAGCAGGGGATATGGGCTATATTGCTTTTGCAACACATTCAGTCACAGTTAAAGGAAGGTAAGAAAAGCTCGGTGGAGGCTGAGGAGATATATGCACAATCGAATCCGGCTGTGTGTCTGCCAACCAATGATGTCATAGCATGTGCTTTTTAGACTTGAACAAATCACCTGGTTTGACTGGTGCATGTGCAGATGTGCGACATCCTTAACTGTCAAGCCACAACGGGACAGGACAGCAGCTGTTTGCTACACTGTTGTTCCCCTTCTGTCTTATGTGTCACTTTGCTGCCATCTAGTGGACAAAACCTCAATTTGACAGGTTTGAAAACATTCAAGGTGGATTTACACAAGAACTGCACCCCAGCCATTCAGGCATGATATGGAAAACACAACAGATTTATAACTGAAGAAAAAAACAAAGTGCATGGGGTATGTTATTATTTTTCTGTATCTGTGATTTGGAGTAAATCCACCCTTCTTGTCACTGCATGTAAAAGCTAGCACAGTCCCCCAATCATAATATATTGTACATTGCGTGGATTGTGTGCATTTCTCTAACTTTTTTCCTCTTTTTGCTTTGGCATGTTCATGAATCTTGGTTTACACAGGAACGCAGCATTAACTGAAATCCTGAGCAAAAACGTTGGCAACGTGGGACACAAAGGCAACATTGCAGGACACTTCCATGCTTTCACTGTGTGTGTGTGTGTGTATATGTGTGTGTGTGTGTTTCGACTGCACGTGTTGGGGTGATTATAGATTTTTGGGGGATTAATGTCACTCTAAGTCTAAAATAAGCTGTTATAATGGCTGCTTTTTTTCCCCTCCCAACTGCTGTGACCTAAACATGCAAGCGCGCATGAGTGACAGTGTGTATGTGTGTGTTTGTGTAAGACATCATGGGCACAAAGTTCTCTTGGCACACCTTGAAGCGGCTGACACACTTGTTTTTTGTTTTTTTTTGGACACGCTCTGAGAAAATAAAACAGCTTATAAATATCCAGTAACAACACATATTAGTGTAATAGGCTTGTTAAACATAAATAAATAATCCCGACAAGAGACAAGAGTATAACTGGGTCCAAACTGTGTACATTTGTTGGAGAAAATTAAAAAATAAAAGTAAAAAAACAGCAAAGACATGAGAAATTTTCGAAGCTGACAAAGGCATTTGGATTTTAGACGTCACATAAACAACCTGAAATAAAGTCTACTCAAGTATGAATGATAAAGAGCAGCAGATTACAGACAGAGCTGTATTTTCTTGCTTTGATTCACTCCTTACTTTGACTGATTTTTAATTGATGAGGACTATGAGAACAAAAACACACACCGAACTGAGCCACATTATTACCGCTGAACAAAATACAACCCGAGGAGTTAGTGAAAGCAACATGATTTTGCAAATACATTAACACAGAAGTGTGTTCAGTGCTTTTTAGTGCTTCTTTTTGTTTGAATGGAGACAGTTTTCAGTCAAAAGACCGAGATCATGATTAGGTATGTAAAAATAATTGTCTTTTAATCTCACATTTTCAGTCTCTTCCATGTCTCCAAACTCTTGTCCTTGTTTTTCTTTTCCATTCATTATTCTGTCCGTTAGTCTCCTTATGCCCACTTCAGTCTGACGCCCCTACAGAAAATCCACGAGCCAGAATCAGTGTATGTGAATGTGTGTCAGAGCATGTGTGTGTGTGTGTGTGTGTGTGTGTCTCCTACACCAAACCAGGTCAGCAGTCATGCTCTACTTTTTCTTTCCAGAAAGTTGCACTGAGTTTCCCTGCCGCCTCTGCTGAATCCAGGCTGTGGTGTTGTTGCAGTATCCAGATGTGTGTGTGGTCAACGTGTCCGTCCATCCAGCATCTTTTTTTTTTTTTCGGGAAACTCTTCCCATAAGCGATTCGATCTTTCAGTGTGCTTTTCCTCATGGTGTTGAAAGTAAGCGGAGAGAACGAGGAGACCCTTCCCACGTCAGAAGGACTCTCTACAGGGAAGGTTAACAAATGTTCATCTAACTACTCTAACTGCTTCTTGCTACTTTTAGCAGGTTTAGTGTGCTTTGTAAAGTATATACATCAAAGCACTGATGGTTGTATTGTCTGTGCCAAATACTCCAGGAGAGCTCAGAGGTGTAATCCCTGTGTCTAAAACATCTGGATCTGTGTTGAAGAATCACTCGCTGTTTGGCACTGCATATTTTGCAATGGTAGCCGTTTTTGCTACGTAGCTATTGGTAGCTAAGTTTCATGCATCTCTATGCCAGCAAAACTTTTACACATTTTACACTGAGTGTCAGAGAGCATAGTTTGCAGATGGGTTTTCAGGAGGAGGAGGAGGAGGAGGAGGAGGTAGCAGCATGGTCAAAGTTATCCTATCACCGGGCTGAGAATGGTTCATCGTCGTGGGTTTTATTTTAATATTTTAAATCCTCATCAGCAATTTTGTTGTCTGCTCTAAAAATATAAAGCGATCAGATTTATTCTTGTATGTTTTCTGTCCCATGCAGTCCAACATCATGGACATAAATGAGGTGATTTTTCATGCCTAGACACATATTGTGATAAATAGCATAGTGATACTGGAGGAAGGTTTTCTGGCTATTTTTCCTTCATACTGTACAGGCCTATCTTTGGGAACAAATGTTTTTAAACCATAACACAGCTACATGGACGTTTTACTCCTGTGAAAATCACAACCTTTCAGCATCTTTACAGGCTATTCTTGTCTCGAGCTCCTCTGTGCATTGGGTAAATTCCCTCATATCCTTGTACCCACGTAATTTGTTCGACTCGGTTTCTCTGTCAAATATACAGGTAAAGAGGTCATAAAAAAAGACTCATATAAGTGGGAAATATCTGGTTTATAAAATACGATCCTCGGGGAGAAACCTCAGCCGAGAGGAGATGTGATATGTGGAGAGAGCTGAGATGAAATCTGATCTCGGCATCTCCGGGAGAGGAGAGGTATATCACATAACAACCACTAAAAAAAAAAAAAAAAAAAAAAAAAAAAAAAAAAAAAAAAAGGGAGAGATGAGGTGAAGACAGACGATGGTGTAAGAGAAGAGGAGGGGAAGTTAATGATGGAAA
Organism: Pseudochromis fuscus; assembly: GCA_900323345.1. Classification (NCBI taxonomy): domain Eukaryota; kingdom Metazoa; phylum Chordata; class Actinopteri; family Pseudochromidae; genus Pseudochromis; species Pseudochromis fuscus. The sequence continues at coordinate 125,996 of OOFC01047358.1, forward strand.
ACACAGCATCTGCAAAATAAAAAAAAAGGTGCTCTTAACTCTCCCAAAAAATCAGGTGTTTCTCACCTATACACTTGGGACATATGGTTTCTGTGGAGAGAAAGAAAGGAGGAAATGGAGGGAGGGGAGAGGATGGCCTGAGAAACGAGGAGCTGGGAAGTAGAGGAAGCAATTGCTCTACTTTTTTATGGAGTTTTTTTTTCTATCAGCTCCATAACAGTAATGGATAGAGTGGTGGGGGATGCTAATGGTGGAGTAAGGCGTAGGACAGCATGACGAGACAGGGAGGAAATCAATGCTTCTCCTCCTTTATTGGCACTGCTTACTGTTAGGGTTGTTAGTCAGGTGCTGCGTGAGGTTGTACAGTAAATTTTACTTGTCATGGGGACATGTTTGAATGTTATCTTCTGATTGGATTCCTGCTGCGAGGCGCTCTGTGATAAATCCTGCATCTTATTTCTCCTCCTCTTGAGTTGATATTTGTTTTATAATTCTGTTTTGTAGCTTTTAAGATCGGAAAATAAGATTTAGGGAAATCTGGTCTGTGTCCATTTTGTTCTGTTCTTATCTTTTGCTTTTTCACATTACATCTTGCTTTATCTTTCTGTCTCTCTACATTACTACACTGCAGTTTGTAATAGTTTCCTCACACATATCAAGCTTGAAATTCTCTTCCTGCTTTTTATTCTCATAATGAGCCACACTAGTTCATCTCTGTGTCTCCTACAGTATTGTGATTACCGTATTTTCCGGACTGTAAGTCGCTACTTTTTTCCGACGCTCTGAACCCTTCAGCTTAAACACCGGTGTGGCTCATGTATCGGCGGCACGAAGCCCATTAGCTTTTTACAAGCTAGCAAGCTCTGTGCCACCGATACATTTAGCCTCATCACATCAGACCTGGTCACAGTGGACCACATGAAACTGTTCGAATAAATTCAATAGCGGCTTATAGACAGGTGCGCTCAATAGTCCGGAAAATACGGTACTTTGAATATATACCCACTACCACTCAGCTGCTTGTGTCTCTCCACTGCTCTCCACGCTGCTATCTTTAGGCCCCCTCCTGCTCCTGCACAGATATATCTGGAAACAGATATTTCGAAGTTTTCAGTCCTCCCCAGTATCCAATCTGTCACCCTCTCTCTTTCTCTATCTCTGTGCAGTAAAGTCTACAATTACATTTTCTTGCCCTCACTCATTTTCCTAGACTCCATCTTATCTGGCTCCTGCACACTATCAGCTCCCATCTCCCTCTGAACTAGTGACATTGTACAGTATGCACTGCATGTCTTCAAATCCCCTCCATTTTCTGCTCATTCTCGCCACTGACAGTATCTCCTCTTTTTTTTTACTCACTTATCTGAACTTGCACCTTCTTCACTGTTCTGTCCATCACAGATCTATTCTTACCTCTCTCACTTTGTTCTGTTTGAATCCTTTCTTCTCTTCCTGGGTCTGTCTGCTCTTTTCTTTCTGTTCAGTGCTTTGTTTTCATCTCCCTCAGCTTCTGCCCGTACCTTCTCGGTCTTAATGTGTTTATTTTTCTCTTAATCACATGTCATCTCCGGCGTGGCAGCTCTCCTCTCCGTGTATAATGAGAACGGGAAAGAAGAATGCGTCCTGGTAGGATGGAGGTCGATCCCTATCACCCTCCCTCGCCTCTCCTCCTCCTCCTCCTCCTCCCCCCACTCCGCTGTCTTGCTCTGCCTCCTCATCCCTCTCTCTCCCTCCTCGTCCCGAGTCTTCCCTCCTCCTCGCCTCCTCCTCCTCCTGCTCCTCCTCCTCTTCGTCGTCACCTTCTCCTTCAAGCACTCCTCTGGTCTCCTCATTGTCCTGTCTTGAACCTAACCCCAAGAATCCTCCACCTCCGCTACTCCCTCCTCCCCCGCTCCCGCCTCCATCCTCTCTGCTGCCTCCCAGCCCTCCTCCCATGCTTCTTGAATGAAACAGGCTGTTCTGACGCCCACCTGCGAGTCTCCCCAGAGAGAATCCGCTCCGACTGAGCACCAGTCTTCCTCCTATCCCTCCCCCACCTTGCCCTGCCGCCCTGATCCCTGCCACCGTAGCATTCAGGAGGGCCGTGGTTCCCATCGGGGCCCTTAGCCTGGAGGGAAGACTGGCACTGGATGTGGTCCTCCGGCACCGGGGGCAGCTCTGTAGGAGGTAAGCCGAGTTGAACACTACAGGCAGAGCCAGAGGAGGCGGGTTGGTCACCTGGCTGGGGGTGGTGCCCGGAGGCCCAGAGAGGGGTGTGGAGGCTGTGGGGTTTGTCCCCCCACTTGCGTCCAAGTCCATAAGGAGAGCTTCAGAATAGCTCGGGACCATCTGTTGGTTGCAGCGGATGTGCCACTCCAGCTCTGTCATGTCCACTGTGTTGACACGAGAGATGGCTCTGTAGCTTGTCCCATTCAGGCCAATTCCAATTGCAATTCCCCCCGGGTGGATGCCGTTCTCAGTCCCTCCTTCGACCCCATCCCCTCTTCCACCTCCACCTGGCCCTCCTCCACCTACTCCCCCGCCTCCCCCAGAGTCCTCATCCTCCCCGAACAGCTTCTCCACATGGTAGTGGACGTACGCGGTGCGATACTCTGACACGACCCGCAGCGGCCACGACAGGAGGAAAGCAGACGCCAGCCAGAACACCCTGTGCCTGGAAAACCACGGCTGATGAGCGGGATCTGGGAACGCCAGGATGTGCTCACGGAAGTCCACGTTCTTCAGGTGCATCCCCTCCCTGGCCTCCATGTAGTCGTCAAGCCCCTCGTTCTCCCCGAAGAAGCGCGCTCGCTTGTAACCACAGAAAACAGCAGAGGTTGGGTAAGAATAATTTATTGTTTTGAGAAATTTATAACATGAAGACGCCACACTTTTCCACAACTATTAAGACAAACTCATAGATTACAATTACCATATTTTCTCAAATAGTGGCTGGGGTCCTTATTTTTCCCTCAGAAGGTAGTAGGCCTGTGTTAAAAGGCCCAGGTTGTGTTAATTATATAATCATATCTAATTTCCTCTGCTTGATAAGGTTACCATATTTTCCGGACTATTGAGCACACCTGTCTATAAGCTGCTATTGAATTTATTCGAACAGTTTCATGTGGTCCACTCTGACCGGGTCTGATGTGACGAGGCTAAATGTATCGGCGGCACAGAGCTTGCTAGCTTGTAAAAAGCTAACGAGCTTCGTGCTGCCGATACATGAGCCACACCGGTGTTTAAGCCGCAGGGTTCAAAGCGTCGGAAAAAAGTAGCGACTTATAGTCCGGAATATACGATAATTTGTAATATTTTAGTAACAAGCTTAGTTTTAAAGCTTCAAATGACTGGATCAAAGCATTACAGTTAGTACAAACTAAACCTGTTTCCTGTAACTGTTTCAAATTAAAGGCCCTCTTGCTTTTCAATGGAGGGAAACCCTTAATTTCTTCACAGGGCTTTTATTGTGAAACATTTGCCGGCAAATTATACATTTAATATATATCTCTCTTGACCAGTATTTGGTGTCGGACCTTTATTTGCTCAGGTATTTGTTTAGTTGGAACACTTTAGGTTCTGGTAGGTAAGGTCGGCCATTTGTCATTTTCTTCTGATCACTCATGGACAAAACAATAAATAAAAAGTCACGTCTTACCTGGGTGAGGTAGGCAGCTTCAGCACGTGCACTGGAGAAGCTAAAGGACACAGAAATAAATCTGTTTTAACTAAAAACAAAGCTACATCTCCGAGATCTAATTCAATCAAACGTCACACAGTTTCAGCACTGACATCCTGCAGGTACCTGAAACACTTGGTGAAGCGGAGGCGAACAGCAGGGTGCAGCTGCAGGTCCAGCAGCTCCTTTGATACATCCTTGACACCATAGCGGGCGTAGTCAAACTCCGAACTAGAGGCATGAGTGTTCACCCGTTCGTGGTAGACCTGTGGGAGAAAAGGAGGAGCGGGGCAATGACGGATGGAAACAGAATGATGAAGAAGAAAATGAAGATGAAGGACAACAAAAGAAAAAGTTTGAGAAAAAAAAAAGAATCAAGTTACTGGGAAGACAATTTAAACCTCACATATGTTTCAGCATCAATAAAGCATGGTTACTAAATAGAATATTTTTCTTACTGCACACAGCTGTTTGCACACAGCCCCGCTGTAATATTTCACTATAGGAGAAATTAAGATTTGCATAGCAGTTATTATAAATTTTAAGTTTCACAGTGTAGCTGTTACTAAAGTAAAGAGAAAAGGATGAAACTGAGAGAACGTGTTTGGTGTGTGTATTAAGAAGTCTACTCACCTGTGTGGTGGTATATGCATCTCCATTACGGTATCTTGTCACCTGTCTGGTCCTCCTCACGTAGTGATAGCTGATGGCTTTCCACCAAATACAGGGCGTGGCCTGTTGTAGTCTCTGCACACGCTCGTACACTTCCTGTGTAAAAGAACCAAGGAACAATCAAATGAATAATTAATGACTTCTGAAAACATATACCAGCATGCTGTATTTACCATATTTTCCGCACTATAAGCTCAATCTAAAAGCTTTTAATTTTCTCAAACACCCACAGTGCGCCTTATAATCTGATGCACCTTATATATGGATCAATATTGGTTAATCATGGCTACCGTAGTCAGGGGGCGTATATTGTGATTGCACTAACGTTTGATTTACCGTAGCGGTATCAGACCGTTTCTTTTACGTGTTTACTGAATCAGGGAAAAGTTCCCTCCACGTTTGTGATGCACTAACTACGTGATAAAAAGTTGCACTACCTGTTGTACCTTGCTGTTGGTAAAAGATAATACTACGTCACTGACGTTACCTCAGAGAAAAAAATAAAACAGCTGTTCATGTAGCTTTGAACTGTGATGAATGGAGTTGGAAATAAATTGTTTTCAACGAAGACGGCGCAAATACCGGTAAGAGCTACTGGTACGTACAGTACTGTATTGTGAATGTACTAGCTTGTTTTGGGAGTGAACAGAGTTGTCAGAACGTTGGTTTGTTTTCTATTAATAAAGTTTGACTGACTGACTTTAGCGCAGCTTCATCTGGATGGATGGATAACGCAACCCCAGCCACTACAATACTTTTTATTCTATACGCCTTATAATGCGGTGCGCCCTATATATGAAAACAGTTTTAAAATAGGCCATTCATTGAAGGTGCGCCTTATAGTGCGGAAAAT